>CAUYLG010063528.1:0-52690 GCA_963573385.1 Cacajao melanocephalus
AATACTTTGCAGAAGTTATGCATCAACACTTCATCCCTTCCCTCAGCTCAACAGCCTCCAGGTGAGAGGTGAAACGTGTATGGGCTCAAGCTCAAAATGGCCATGGTACAGTTAAGCACCGTGACGGGAGCGATCCCCACAGGTATGTCTGCTGTGGTGCCAGTGGAGCCACATGTGTGACGATCTGGGTGTCCGGGAGCAGAAGAAGCATTGCTGCTAGCCACAACACTTATAAATCGAAGGCATGGAATATCATGGTGAGAGAAGAGGTTCCCTTGCTGGAGAGGACAGAGAAATTAATGAGGATGTTGACCCCAGAGGAGACTAACAAAGCTAATAAAAGAAACTATGTCTCTATTAAGTTTAGCAAGGACAATTTACCCTGCAAAAAAAAAAAAAAAAAAAAGAACACCAATTGCAGAAGAAAACAAGTGAGCTTTTCCACATCTAGGTGGTAACTGGTAACCATATCCCTGAGGGTAGCCACGTGTTCCTGGCCAGGTATTGCTTTGCACAGTGTGAGACTGTGATATAGTAGCAACACATAAAAGTGAACTACATATTTTATTTTCGTTTCTCTAGAAGTGGATGGAACATGCTGAAATTGGGTAAAAATCTAAGAAAATTATCGTTTTACTGGTTTTTTGGGGGGGTGGAGGATAGGACTATTTTTCTCATTGTTCTATTTCTTTTCCCAGATGTTTGCATATCTTTTTATCACTCAGACTTTCTGTTGCTGTAGATGGCCATTTCAATCTGTCTGTCTACACTAGAGCTGCGTGAAACCATGATTTTACTGTTTCCCGTAGATATCAGGTACGAGAGCATGATCAATACCATGCTGAAGGAGCTCTTCGAGCTGCTGGTCGCCTGTGTGGCCAAGCCCACTGAAACTATCTCCAGAGTGGGCTGCTCCTGTATTAGGTGAGCAAAAGCTTTCCTGGCTCTCCACAAAGCTGGAGTTTTTATTTAAAAATCTAAGGAAATTTCATTGTCTTTGTGGTAGCCATCTACTTTTCATATTGCTTTCTGTAAGTAGACTTTTGTAATTAAAAATGACTATATGCTAGTAATTCTTCATTACAGTGTTTAGTCAGCAAATGTATATTGTGTAAGGCATTTTACAAAGTACTGTGGTTCAGTTTCTCAAAAGAAAACATACAGAAGGCAAACAGGCCTATGAAAAGGTGCTCAGCATCAGTGATCATAAGAGAAATGCAAACTGAAGCTACACTCAGATATCATCTCATCCCAGCTAAAATAGCTTATCCAAAAGACAGGTAATAACAAATGCTGGAGAGGGTGTGGAGAAAAGGGAACCCTCATATACTGTTGGTGGGAATGCAAATTAGTACAGCTACTATGGAGAACAGTTTGGAGATCCCTCAAAAAACTAAAAGTAGAGCTACCATATGATCCAGCAATCACATTGCTGGGTATATACTCAAAAGAAAAGAAATAAGTATATCAAAGGGATATCTGCCCTCACGTGTTCACAATAGTCAAAATTTGGAAGCAACCTAAGTGTCTGTCTGTATTAGTTCATTTTCATGCTGCTGATAAAGACACACCCAAGACTGGGAAGAAAAAGAGGCTTAATGGACTTACAGCTCCACGTGGCTGGGGAGGCCTCACAATCATGGCGGAAGGCAAGGAGGAGCAAGTCACATCTTACATGAATGGTGGCAGGCAAAGAGGAAGCTTGCTAAGGCCCACAGGGTACCCAGACATTTGGTCAAACATTATTCTGGGTGTGTCTCTGGGGGTGTTTCTGGATGAGAACATTTAAACTGGGGGAGACAGCAAAGCAGATGGCACTCCTAATGTGGGTGGGCCTCATCCAATCAGTTGAAGAGCAAAATAGAACAAAAATGCCGAGTAAGAGGGTCCTTTGCCTGCCTGACCATTTGAGCTGGAAAATCAGTCTTCTCCTGCTCCTGGACTGGACTTACATCTCCCGGTTCTCAGGCTTTCAGACTTGGACTGGAACTATACCACTGGCTCAGGGAAAACTCATTAAAACCATCAGATCTCATGAGACTTGTTCACTATAACAGTATGGGAAAGACGCAGCCCCATGATTTAGTTACCTCCCACTGGGTCTCTCCCACAACACATGGGAATTCAAGATGAGATTTGGGTGGGGACACATCCAAACCCTATCAGTGTCAATCAACAGATGAATGCATAAAGTAAATGTGGTACACATACACAATGGAGTACTATTCAGCCATAAAAAAGAATGGATTCTGTCATTTACAACAAAAAGAGAACTAGAGGTTATGCTAAGTGAAATAAGCCAGGCACAGAAAGACAAATATCATATATGTTCTTACTTATTTGTGGGAGCTAAAAATCAAAACAATTGAACAATTGAAGGATTGTTACCAGAGGCTGCGAAGGGTAGTGGGGGATGGGGATGGTTAATGGGTACAAAGAAAGTAGTTAGAATGAATAAGACCGAGTATTTCATGGCACAACAGGGTGACTATAGTCAACAATAACTGTACATTTTACAATAACGAAGAGTGTAATTGGATTGCTGGTAACAAAAAGGACAAATACTTGAGGGGATGGGTAGCTCATTTTCCATGATGTGATTATGATACATTGCATGCTTGCATTAAAACATCTCATGCACCCCATACAAATATACCTATACCACGTACCCATGAAAATTAAAGTTAACAAAACAAATTTAAGTACTCTGGTTCAGAGAAAGTAATATAAACTAAAGTCCCTACCTTCAAGAAGCTTAGAGCCTATTCAAAATGGCACAGCAAGAGAGAGGGTCACATGAAAAATGGTAACAGTGAGGAATAACTGCTAAGTGCCAAGAAAGGACAGGAGGCCTGGGCAGTAGGGCAGCCAGCAAGGGCCTTGTTGTGGCAGTGACACTGGTCACGTCCTCTAAGGTAGATAAGCATGGGGAAGGTGGGAACTTTCCAAGCAGAAAAACAAAATGAACAGATAGCATTGAGATAAGAGTTATAAGTGACAATAAAAGAGTTTGGGGTTTGGTTTTGCTTGTTAGTTGGAGAGGAGTGATGGAAAATGGGACTAGCATCCAAAACTCAGTACAGAATATAGACAGTCTTGCATACAAGTCTAAGTTTAATGGTTGGCCTATTTGTAGAGGGGATCGTTGATACTTCTATATTAAAATGGTTTAGGAAGTATTTTGATAATGGGATACTAGATGGTTGAGAGACAGGGAGACTTTCCAGGGAGCTGCAGAATAAAGCTATGCATGAGTCCATACGGCCTAAATTTTGTGGCAACAAAATGGGATTCAAGACTCCTCTGCTTGTTTCTTTTGGCAGATACGTGCTTGTGACAGCGGGCCCTGTGTTCACCGAGGAGATGTGGAGGCTTGCCTGCTGTGCCCTGCAAGACGCGTTCTCCGCCACACTCAAGCCAGTGAAGGTACATCACTGGGAGGAAGCCCTCCCTGGAGCAGTTCTAACCGTCTCTAGCTCCCTGATGCCTTATCATGTTGGGCACATGGGTTCTGCCTCCTGTAAGCAGGCAGTCTCACTTTAGATCTTGCAGAGAGTGAGAAAGAAGTTGCTGGGTCAGTACCTTTGTCTCAGACACAGTGATGATCTCAGATCCAAAACTGGGCCTCAGTGAGATGCACTCAATGAGCATCTGCTGTTTCTCCCCAGGACCTGCTGGGCTGCTTCCACAGTGGCACGGAGAGCTTCAGCGGGGAAGGCTGCCAGGTGCGGGTGGCAGCCCCATCCTCCTCCCCCAGCGCCGAGGCCGAGTACTGGCGCATTCGAGCCATGGCCCAGCAGGTAAGGGCGGGGGCTTTTGATCTCAAGGGCTCTAGAAACTTGAAATGCATGTTAGGAGACCTCCCTTGAAGGTCTTGCATCACCAAATTGCCTTTCATTCCCTGAGGGACATACACCTTGTGGCTCCCAACTCTTGCCAGCACCATTCTTTGCCAGGAATGACTTGAACCCAATCAACAGCATTACCTCCTCTCCATCATCTCGTTTGTTGCATCCACCAGTGCCCAGATCCAATAGAATCATTTCTGCAGCGTGGCCACTGTCCCTTATACGTAACTTGCTTGAGCTACCTATAAGTATTCGCTTAAATATTATTGTTACTGCTAGACTATGAGTGCCTAACAATGCCAAACTCATTTGAGTTTTTTTTCTTATATCTTTCATTCACAACACAGAACTTAACATTTAAACGTTGCTTCCTACATTTGAGTTGAATGCAGCATTACAATTCAAGTGTATTCACTCATGCAGGAATCATTATATACCAATGGCTTTTTCTTCTTGAGACACATGTAAGAAGTCACAAAATTTGGTTGTTAGCTCCTGAGGAGCAGAGAACATATTCTGTATATTTACCTTGGTATTTTTAGAGGAAGGCCTAGAGAAGATGCTTAGTATGTTTTTGTTGAATCAATAGGTAACTGAATCACAGAAATATCAGAAGAATACAGTAGTGTCACAAGCTACAGATATGCCCTCAGCTCCTAAGTGACATGGCAGTCTGCCTCTAGGAAACCCTATATGTGACTCTAAGCAGCAGTCCAGCTAAATGCCATTCCTGAATTCACATATATTCATAACCATGCTGTTCATAGTAGTGAAACATGGAAATGGACTAAATTCCCAGTGACCGTTGACTGGCTACATATTCCAACATGTAATCGCAACAGACATGCCTGAACTGGGTCTTCATATGCAGACACTATTTTGCATATGCATATGAATGTGTATACATCATGTGGGTTTAAAATATTAAACAAGTTTTACAAATGTAATTGAACTGTCACATTTGAGTTAAATTTGAAGAAAAGAGTTGGAAGTTATACTCAAAAGGCAAGGCCCCTTTTCTCTACCAGATCTGTTTACATTCTTAACATTTTCTTTTAACACACTGATAATCTAGGATTCCCTGATTACCCATGTAAAGAGCTCAGTTAGTTGAGAAGTTTCTTGGCCAGGTCTGGCTTCCACAGGGCTTTTCCCAGCTATCTTGAAGTAGTGGGACAAGAATCTTCTACCTTTGGTTTCTCACACCTCTGCCTAACATCTGGGACTTGATGATTCTGCTGGTTCTGAAGGAAGGGAGCACATCCCGTGAAGCCTCCATGGCCAGTCTGCAGAAGTTGGAATAGAAGAAAGGTTGTAAGGCTGCAACAAAGAGCTACTCCTAGCAGCATGGCAATTGTGGCTGCTGCAGCAACGGTGTAGCTACAAGCGAGAACAGAGAAACCAAGAAGGTGGCCCTCCAAAGGGATAGCTTGTTTACATAAGCAGTTGTTAGGTCTGACTAAACAATGTGCATGTGTGCATACAATGGTCTGTGCAACATTATCTAGTCATGCAACAAGAATATGAAAAAGCCAATGGAATCTTCTGAAATAGATCATTAATGGAGAAGAACAGCAGAGAACTGTTTAGTGAACCTTTCACTTCTTTTTCTGGTTTTTTTTTTTTTTTTTTTTGGGTTTGGTTTTGATTTTGTTTTTTTGAGACTTGACTCTATTGCCAGGCTAGAGTGCAGTGGTACGAGCTCAGCTCACAGCAACCTCTACCTCCAGGTTCAAGTGATTCTTTTGCCTCAGCCTCCCGAGTAGCTGAGATTACAGGTGTGCACTACCACACCCAGCTAATTTTTGCATTTTTAGTAGAGACAGGGTTTCGCCATGTTGGTCAAGCTAGTCTCGAACTCCTGACCTCAAGTGATCCATCCACCTCGGCCTCCCAAAGTGCTGGGATTACAGGCATGAGCCACCACGTCTGGCCAATCATTTACTTCTTAATACTTCTCTTTCTTCCTCAATCCCAAATTTTCCTTCTGTATTCACTCTTAACCCATTATCTGAAAATCTGAGAATTCTTACAAGATTTTGAAAGAAAGTATTTTTAAAATATTCTTAATCTTGCTGGGCCTGGTGGCTCACACCTATAATGCCAACACTTTGGGCAGCCAAGGCAGGAGGCTTGCTTAAGCCCAGGAGTTCAAGACCAGCCTACCCAACATCATTAAGAGTCCATCTCTATGAAATCTACAAGGAACTTACATAAATTTACAAGAAAAAAATTCCATTAAAAAATGGGCAAAGGACTTGAACAGACACTTCTCAAAAGAAGACATACATGCAGCCAACAAACATGAAAAAAAGTTCAACATCACTGATCATTAGAGAAATGCAAATCAGAACCACAATGAGATACTATGTCACGCCACTCAGAATGGCTATTAGTAAAGTCAAAAATCAACAGATACTGGTGAGGTTGTGGAGAAAAAGCAACACTTTTACACTGTTGGTGGGAGTGTAAATTAGTTCAGCCATTATGGAAGCCAGTGTGGTGATTCCTGAAAGACCTAGAGGCAGAAATAACATTTGACCCAGCAATCCCATTTCTGGGTATATACCCAAAAGAATATAAATCATTCCATTTATAAAGATACATGCACTGTATGTTCATCTCAGCACCATTTACAATAACAAATACATGGAATCAACCTAAATGTCCATCAGTGATAGACTGGATAAAGAAAATGTGGTGCATGGAATACTATGCAGCCATAAAAAGGAATGAGATCATGTCCTTTGCAGGAACATGGATGGATTTGGAGGCCATTATCTCAGCAAACTAATGCAGGAACAGAAAACCAAACATCACATGTTCTCACTTATAAGTGGGAGCTGATGGATGAGAACTCATGGACACATAGCGAGGAACAACACACACTGGGCACCTGTGGGGGATGGGAGAGGTAGAGGATCAGGAAGAATAGCTAATGGATACTAGGCTTAATACCTGGGTGATGGGATGATCTGTGCAATAAGCCACTATGGTATACATTTACCTATGTAAGAAACCTGCACATCCTGCACATGGACCCCAAACTTGAAAAAATAAATGTGGTTTTGTTTGTTGAGACATAGTCTCACTGTGTCCCCTAGGCTGGAGTGTGGTGATGTGATCTTGGCTCACTGAAACCTCCACCTCCCTGGTTCAAGTGATTCTCCTGCCTCAGCCTCCGAGTAGCTGGGACTACAGGCATGTGCCATCACACCCAGCTAATTTTTGTATTTTTAGTAGAGATGGGATTTCACTGTGTTGACCAGGCTGGTCTTGAACTCCTGACCTCGTGATCCACCTGCCTTGGCCTTCCAAAGTGCTGGGATTCCAAGTGTGAGCCACTACACCCGGCTGAAAAAAAAGTGTTCAAAAAATGGCTGGGCATGGTGGTGCACACCTGTGGTCCCAGCTACTCAAGGGGCTAAGGTGGGAGGATCACTTGAGCCTGGGAGGTCGAGGCTGCAGTAAGCCATGCTCACACCACTGCACTCCAGCCTGGACAACGGAGTGAGACCCTGTCTCAAAAATATATATATTCTAATCTTTCCAGAGGAAAGTAGTGAAAGTATTTAAAGTCATGTAAAATAAAATGTGGGGGTGGGGGGTCAGAGATCCACTAAGTTCTCACTATTTTCTTAGTCACATCTGCCATGCCTAGTAGAGCACCGTGGCCCTATCAGTAGCCATCAGGAATCCTGAGAGAAGCCCTAACTCATTTTTTCATCCCTGTGTTGAATATGATACCAAACAGCCTCAAAAATCAGAGATAATCTTTTACAAAGCCCCTCTTTATTTACTCTTAGTTAATATTAAGTGTCAATACTTGCTCTTTGGAGTACAATGAATTGTCACATGGTAGAACTAGTAGTGTTGCTAGTATTCGTGTCAACGGCTAACCCTGAATATTTGCTCCTCTGTTCTAATGCTTTGCATATGTAGTACACATATCAATTAACTCTCTCAACAAGCATATCAAATAGGAAACGATTATCATCCTCATTTTATGATGAGGCTCAACTTGCCCGGGGTCATCCAGCCGATCCCTGACAGGTCAAGCAGAGGATGCTGGAGTTCTGAACTGTACTTTTGCACACCCACACAGGTGTTTATGCTGGACACTCAGTGCTCACCAAAGACACCAAACAACTTTGACCACGCTCAGTCCTGCCAGCTCATTATTGAGCTGCCGCCTGATGAAAAACCAAATGGACACACCAAGAAAAGGTAAGTACGTAAGTTCTCAACTCATAGGGTGCTTATAAATAAGAATGTTCATTCACTTCCAGTTCCCATTGTAATCCAGGCTTTGGCCAGGAATACTGAAAACATTTGTGGAGTCATTTAGCAAAGGTTTTCCTAGAAACTGTTAGCCTTGTAACCAAATTCCCCACATTTCATACATATTAGGTTGCCCGGGCTGCCACAGAAGTACCACAGACTGGGTGACTCAAACAACAGAACTGTCTTTCCCACAGTTCTGGCACCTAGAAGTCAGATATGAAGCTTTCTTCCAAGGTATAGATAACCATTTTCTTCCTGTGTCTTAGCATAGACTTCCTCTGTACAGGTCTATGCCCGAATTTACTCTTCTTACAAAGACACCAGTCATATTGAATTAAAACTAATCCTCGTGACCTCATTTTGACTTAATTACCTCTTTAAAGACTGCTTTCTCCAAATATAGTCACATTCTGAGGTACCAGGGATTAGGACTTCAACATAGGAATTTGGGGGAACACAACCCAACCCATAATGTCACACACTTATCTTAAAAAAAAAAAAAATAGGCCAGGGGCAGTGGTTCACAACTGTAATCCCAGAACTTCAGGAGGGTTACTTAAGCTCAGAAGTTCGAGACCAGCGTGGGTAACATAGTGAGACCCATCTCTACAAAAAAGTAAAAAAATAAAAAATAAAAATTTAGCCAAGTATGATGGTGCATGCCTGTAGTCCCAGCTACTCAGGAGGCTGAGGTGGGAGGATCACTTGAGCCCAGGAGGTCAAGGCTGTAATGGGCCATGATGTGTCATGGTACTCCAGCCTGGGCAACAGAACAAAACTCTGTCTTATTAAAAAATAAAAAAGTAAATTGAGGCATGGTTCTGATTGTTTCAGTGAGAAGTACGTAAACTTCCCCAGGAACAATAATGGCTACTGGGAGACAAAAAGGTATATGCTCTGCCCTAAGAAATTTGCCCTTTTAAAATACTATCATCCTCCCTTAAGAATACTGTTCCTAGACTTGAGGATGAAGGCAATGACCAACATTTCCCACTTTTAAACTTCTGACACACTAACAGTAATGAGTATTTGAGCGCTGTGTGTAAAACACAGTGGATAGGTATTCCTACTCCCATTTCCCCACTGAGGGTACATACAGAGAATCTTGGGTCCCTTGCCTAAAGACAACACAACTGCAAAGTGGTGGAGCCAGAATCAAAATTGGGTCTGGGCTGGGTGCAGTGGCTCATGCCTATAATCCCAGCACTTTGGGAGTCAAGGCAGGTAGATCACCTGAAGTCAGGAGTTTGAGACCAGCCTGGACAACATGGTGAAACTCTGTCTCTACTAAAAATACAAAAATTAGCTGGACATGATGGTGTGTGCCTGTAGTCCCAGCTACTCAGGAGGCTTGAACCCAGGAGGTGGAGGTTGCAGTGAGACGAGATTGTGCCATTGCACTCCAGCCTGGGCAACAGAGCGACACTCCATCTCAAAAACAAAACAAAACTGGGTCTGGTTGAGCATAAGGCCTCTGTTCTTTCCCATTTCAAGGAGAGAGGCGGTGCAATGGACAGAATGTGTCCCCCTACATTGATGTGTTTTATACTCCTAACCCCCAGTGTGATGATGTTAGGTAGGACCTTCAGGAGGAAATCAGGTTATAAGTGTGGAGCCCTCATGAATGGGATTCATGCCCTTAAAAGAGACAGCTCCCTTGCCCTCTTTCTGCCATGTGAGGATCCATGAAGATGGTCATCTGTAGTCTGGAAGAGGGCCTTCACCAGAAGCCACCCATGCTGGCACCCTGATCTCAGACATCCAGCCTCCAGAACTACAGGAAACCAAATGCCATTGTTGTAAGCCACCCAGTCGATGGTATTTTGTTACAGCAGCCCAAACAAAGATAGTTGGTATCGTTTCACAAGCTTTGGGTGATTGGGCCAAGCATTCTGGCTCATGCCTGTAATCTCAGCTACTCAGGAAGCTGAGGCAGGAGAATCACTTGAACCCTGGAAGCAGAGGTTCCAGTGAGCTGAGATCGTACCACTGCATTCCAGCCTGGGTGGCAGAATGAGACTTCATCTCAAAAAAAAAAAAAAAAAAAATAGTAGCTGGGTTAGCAGAGCAGTTTGATTAATATAACAATCACTTACGTGAAATATATAGTTAATAATTTTTTGGTCAATTATTGGTACATATCAAAAAAATGTGGAATGTTCAAAAGTTATGAAGCATGAATAAAAAATAAAATTCCAAATTCAGGAATAGAACTTTCCCAAAATCCCATGAGCTCCTCCCCAATTCAATACCCTGTATCCGTCAACCACCAGTCACTAATTTTTAAGTGGTCATTTTTTATTTTATATACCAAAGATTGTGCAATCCTTTGACATCTTTAAACATTGCTTTACTTCAGAATTTCAGTTCTTTTCTTCCTTTTTTCCTATTTCTGATTCACATTCAGCCAACTATTCTTGCTGAAATATTTTTGATGTGAAGGTAGGAAAAAGGAAAAATAGGCTGCATTCAAATTATAAATAAAATATAGGAGAATAGCCTAATATCCTTATGTTATTGGTTTTAAAAGGTTACAGTTTTAAAATATACCAACATGGCTCATAAATTTTCTTAGCACTTTTAATAGGTAATTAATTACCCACTAGCAGTTAAGCAAAACAAAATAAGCACATTAAATTCTTTCACCAATGCCACTGGCCACTGAGCCAAAAGACATTCCTTAACATTCTTTAAGAGCTCTCAGCCAAACTCTGTATGCTTTGCATTCTTAGATTAGACTTATTTGCAGGGGCAATTCTTAGTTTAGCATAGGATGTAGTGGAAGATGAGTAAGACCTATGGAAAATTATATGCCGGCCAGGTGCATCCTTTAGGTGTAATCCTAAAACCAGATTACAGCATTTAAATAGAGAAACTTTTATTGATTTGTTTGGATTTAATAGTTTTGACATTGATAGCCCCAAGCTTTACTCAATCCTCATCTTAATTAGTGCTTTAAGATATACATTAGCATGTTTTAAGTCAACCACTTGCTTTGCAATTAACTCTTAATTATCCAGTCTGGAGACTGGCTTTCCTTTGCCCTTAAGCAGCAGGAGGAAGGCAGACTTCTTAAAGGTGTGCTGAGAAAAAGCTTGAAACCTTGGGTATGCCGAATTAGAAAGTTATTTGTGGATTTTGTTTGAGATCTTTGTCTCCTGTCAGCATAGATGATTAGGAATTGGATATCTACAAAATTGTTTCACTTTTCCCTTATCTTTATGAAACTTTGATCTCTTCAGTATTATTTCCCTCTCACTCTGTTTTCTTGTCACTGCATCCTTTAACAAAAACCTAAGGTGAAGGGGATTTGCTGCTCTTTTTTTACATGCATAGTTAGCAGCTGTATCTCTTAAAGCATCCAAAAAAATGTTCTTGGTGGATGAAAATATTCCACAATTCAGACGTGGCTTTGCATTGGCCCCTCTTTAGGTGCTGGCTGGAAAATGGCTTGCCATTTCTCAGGGAAGGTAATAAAAAACCGTGTTGTGAGCCAAGGGGTTCACGCTTTACCAGGCTGATTAAACTCACCCCTCTGGTGGTGCTTCCTGTGTCAGGGATCCAGGATTCTAGCGGAGCAGGGTTCAAATGTCAGAGCCATTTCTCAGGGGAGCATTTCCTTCAGGCAGCCTGTGCCCACAGCCAGCCTGCTTTCATTCTTTGACTTGGAGACTTCCTAAATGCTGCTACTCTCACCATTTTCACAGTTACTGGGGACAACAAGATGAATACGATACTGTCCTGTCCCTTAAGGATGTTATGGTGTCATGGGGACAGACTTGTCTGATCAGTAGAAACTTTCCCTTTTCAGTTCGCATCCTATAGTATGGACAGAAAACATTACAACAGACTAGGAGCTTTTGGACCAAGTTGGTATAAACTTTTGGAGTCCTCTTTTTCAGAATAATCCGTATTCGGGTTTACTGGTAGCTTAAGTAGGAGCTGGGGCTGGGGAATGGAGAATTGTTTAATGGATACAAAGTTGCTGTTAGAAATGATGAAAGCTTGGCATGGTGGCTCACGCCTGTAATCCCAGCTACGGGAGAGGTTGAGACAGGTGGATCATCTCAGGTCAGGAGTTTGAGACCAGCCTGACCAACATGGAGAAACCCCATCTCTACTAAAAATACAAACTTAGCTGGGTGTGGTGGCACATGCCTGTAATCCCAGCTACTGGGGAGGCTGAGGCAGGAGAATCGCTTGAACCCAGGAGGCGGAGGTTGCAATGAGGTGAGATCGCGCCATTGCACTCCAGCCTGGGCAGCAAGAGTGAAACACTGTCTCAAAATAAATAAATAAAATTTGATGAAAAATTTGATTAAAAATGATGAAAAAGTTTTAGCAATGGATAGCAGTAATGGTTACACAACATTATGAATATACTTAATACTAGTGAATTGTGTACATTAAAAAGTTAAAGTAGTAACTTTTATGTTCAAGTGATTAAAAGGTTACCGTTTTTGAATAACAGTCCTTTGTGACTCATTTCATCTTGAGAGTAACGTGTTTTCCCTCAGTGAGGACCACATAAAGGGCAAAGTTAACGTTAAGATTTATGTAGGATTTGTCATTTTCTGCTGTTAGAAAAGCACTTTTCCTACTTACACAGATTTTTACATTCAAAGTCATAGTGAGACATAAAGCAAAATGTTATTAACATAATGGCTAGACCTTTGAAATTAATATTTTTAATAACGGTTGTCATAATTTTGTAATTACCCAGTTTGGGGAATTAATTGGCCATATAAGAGCCTAAACTATTTCCATAAAATTCTAAGAGCAGTGAAAAATGAAACTGTAAACCAAAACTACCTTGAACCACACTGGTGAATTAAAATGTTTGTTTGGCAAACATAGTACAGGTTGGGCATCCCTAACGCCAAAATCCATCAAAATCTGAAATTTTTGAGTTCCAGCAGGACACCACAAATGGAAAATTCCACACCTGGCCTCATGCGATGGGTTATAGAAAACCCAAAATGTATTCAGTGTCCCCACAGGCAAAAAGACCCTCCCATCCCCCTTCAACGGTGATGTCTTTTCACAAATATATCTTGCTAATTGTTAATTTGGCATCATAACTTTTATATTCTATAGCTTTGGGAATTTTTTAAAGTGTTAAGAATTCCACTAGTTGTGATTAAAATGGTTATCACATAATGCCCCCAAAAGCATGCCCTTTTTCATGGAAGACATTTGAGTCCAGATAGTTTAGTTTGTAAATCTGCATATGTCATTCTGAAATGGGTAATGTCTATATTGCTTTGAAATACCTAATATAATAAGGCAGAAAACAATTAATCAGTCCCTCTCCTTTCACTTGAAGCGTGTCTTTCAGGGAAATTGTGGTGAGCTTGCTGTCTCATCAGGTGTTACTTCAGAACTTATATGACATCTTGTTAGAAGAGTTCGTCAAAGGCCCCTCTCCTGGAGAGGAGAAGACGATCCAAGTGCCAGAAGCCAAGCTGGCTGGCTTCCTCAGATACATCTCCATGCAGAACTTGGCAGTCATATTCGACCTGCTGCTGGACTCTTACAGGACGGCCAGAGAGTTTGACACCAGCCCTGGGCTGAAGTGCCTGCTGAAGAAAGTGTCTGGCATTGGGGGTGCTGCCAACCTCTACCGCCAGTCTGCCATGAGCTTTAACATCTATTTCCACGCCCTGGTGTGTGCCGTTCTCACCAATCAAGAAACCATCACCGCCGAGCAAGTGAAGAAGGTCCTTTTTGAGGACGAGGAGAGAAGCACAGACTCTTCCCAGCAGTGTTCATCCGAGGATGAAGACATCTTTGAGGAAACCGCCCAGGTCAGCCCCCCGAGAGGCAAGGAGAAGAGACAGTGGCGGGCACGGATGCCCTTGCTCAGCGTCCAGCCCGTCAGCAACGCGGACTGGGTGTGGCTGGTCAAGAGGCTCCACAAGCTGTGCATGGAACTGTGCAACAACTACATCCAGATGCACCTGGACCTGGAGAACTGTATGGAGGAGCCTCCCATCTTCAAGGGCGACCCGTTCTTCATCCTGCCCTCCTTCCAGTCCGAGTCATCCACCCCCTCCACCGGGGGCTTCTCTGGAAAAGAAACCCCTTCCGAGGACGACAGAAGCCAGCCCCGGGAGCACACAGGCGAGTCCCTGAGCCTGAAGGCCGGGGGTGGGGACCTGCTGCTGCCCCCCAGCCCCAAGGTGGAGAAGAAGGATCCCAGCCGTAAGAAGGAGTGGTGGGAGAACGCGGGGAACAAAATCTACACCATGGCGGCCGACAAGACAATTTCAAAGCTGATGACCGAATATAAAAAGAGGAAACAGCAGCACAACCTGCCTGCGTTCCCCAAAGACGTCAAAGTAGAGAAGAAAGGAGAGCCACTGGGCTCCAGGGGCCAGGACTCTCCGCTGCTTCAGCGTCCCCAGCACTTGATGGATCAAGGGCAAATGCGGCATTCCTTCAGCGCGGGCCCCGAGCTGCTGCGGCAGGACAAGAGGCCCCGCTCAGGCTCCACTGGGAGTTCCCTTAGTGTCTCGGTGAGAGACGCAGAAGCACAGATCCAGGTACCGCCCTGCGGCCTAGAGGAAGTGGGCGGGAGGCTGGGTTTCCAATATTAGATGGGCCCCCCCTTAGATTGGGCACATACAGGCTAAGATTTACAGAAACAGGTAGGGGGCACGAACCGATTTCCCTCCAAAGTCTGCCTGAGCCTAAGTGCAGGATCTGCCAGTATCAGTATGTCATGATGAAGCTGGAATTTTACTCTCAGATAATTTCAGGAACTGCTTTTCTCCATTGTAATGTAGATTATTGAGAATGAGGAACTTACCTGTAGAAATAAGGTAAGGCTAAAGCTTATAAAATGTAGGCTTTTTCAAGACCAGCCTGGATAAACATCGCTACCAAAAAAAAAACAAACAAACAAACAAACAAAAAAACAACAAAAGCTGAGCGAGGTGGCACATGCCTGTAATCCCAGCTACTTGGGAGGCTGAGGAGGAAAGATTGCTTGATCCCGGGAGGCAGAGGTTGCAGCGAGCTGAGATGGTGCCATTGCACTCCAGCTTGGACAACATAGAGAGACCCTGTCTAAAAAAAAAAAGTAAGCTTTAACTGGCATTGCGTTCTTAGCGTGTCATTTGAAAGTGGCACTGAGGAAATTCTGTAGTTATGAAGCATTATATAAAAGAAAAAAGCAAAGTGAATGTTGTGTGGTTATGCCAATGAATTTTTTTTCAAATTGTTTTCATCTCAAGTTTTTCTAGCCCATCCTGTACACATAATTCTCATTCTTCAGGGAGGCTTTGAGTGTAATTCTATGGTGCATCAAAAAATGAGTTTGAGATTAATGGCCTATGGAGATCTCATTATGAGATGGCAAGGACTTTTTTTTTTTTTAATCTAAGGAACAAGTAGGAGCTTAGTAGTTTTTGTGAAAACTGAAAATAAGGTGAGTCTCTGCTCATCTTCATGTATGTGAAGTTAAAACAACAATTTATTATAGGCATATTAAATGAGTGAAAACTAATTTATTGCAACTAAAAAGCCTGTAAAAAAAAAAAAAAAATTCCACATTGGCAGGGCCACACTCAAGCGTTCAAACAAAACCGGCGGGGGGGAAGCCACTAATTTTCTTAAATCCTTTCTCTTAGGCGTGGACCAACATGGTGCTAACAGTTCTCAATCAGATTCAGATTCTCCCAGACCAAACCTTCACAGCCCTTCAGCCCGCAGTGTTCCCGTGCATCAGTCAGCTGACCTGTCACGTGACGGACATCAGAGTTCGCCAGGCTGTGAGGGAGTGGCTGGGCCGAGTGGGCCGCGTCTATGACATCATTGTGTAGCAGACTCCCGTTCCGCTCCTCCCCGCAAAAAACAGTAGTGAGGGTTAGAGTCTGCCTGCCAATCCAACTGTTGCGTTTTCCCCACCACCAGCCCCACTTAAACTAGTGTCTCAGAGAACATTTCCTGGTGTAAAAAGGCTTTCCAACCACTGATCAGCATTGGGGCCATTCTAGATACTAAGGTTGTATCTAGATGACACAAACGATATTCTGATTTTGCACATTATTATAGAAGAATCTATAATCCTTGATACGTTTCTGACTCTTGAAGTATATTTCCCAGTGCTTTTGCTTACAATGTTATCCCCAAATGAGTCATTTTCAAGGATTACACCTTTGAAAACACCATATTGATCCATTTGATCCATCATTTTAAAAATAATAAATACAATTCCTAAGGCAGTATCTGCTGGTAAGTCAAGCTGATATGTAAACACTCACTCACTCAGACATCTAGAACGAGGGATTATTAATTAAATGGAAGATGAGGTATGATTGTGGGTTTGGCTGGGAAGAAGAAAACCATAAAAATATATTCTTGGGTGTCAATAATCAAGAAAGAGGTGACTTCTGTTGTAAAATAATCCAGAACACTTCAAAATTATTCCTAAATCATTAAGGTTTTCAGGTATTTACCAGTTTCCCCATGTAAGGTACTATTGTGCCTTTATTTCTGTATTTCTAAAAGAAGAAAGTTCTTTCCTAGCAGGGTTTGAAGTCTGTGGCTTGTCAGCCTGTGACACAGAGTACCCAGTGAAAGTGGCTGATACATACCTTGCCAAGAGACATAAGACTGACCGGCCACCCTGCCTGTTCTTGTGGTGTTTGCTTCCATGCCCAAGGCAAACAAGGAAAGAAAAATGGTGCCTTAGTCCTTTGTTGCACTTTTACATTTCTATGCCCACAATTACCTGAACATAAAGTATAACATATTTGGTTTTTAAGAAAATAATAAAACATTAAAATGCAACTCATTTTCTATCAACAGTCTTCGAAGAAAGGGACTCAGGGAAGGGAGCAGGGAGTGTGGAGTGGGGAGAGATTACGATGAAATCATTTTAAATCTTGTAATACAACAACAGTCTTACAGAATTATGGTGTCAGTTATACAAGCTCTAGTCTCACAAAATGAAAGTAAAGGAGAAAGACACTGACATTTAGAATTTTGTCTATTTAAAAAATATATCCTATTTATTTAACAAGTAAAGTTACCCTAGGTATGTCTGATATCTTTTCATTCAGACCAATATTTCAGGTGGCTATATCTAAGTATTACTAGAAAATATATGTGAAAGCTTTATCTTATTATTTACAGTATTTTTATATTTCTTACATTATCCTAATGATTGAAAACTCCTCAATCAAGCTTACACACATTCTACAGAGCAGAGTTAGTTGTTAAGGCATACATTATAATTTCTCAGCCCCTAAAAATGTATTCATAATGAATAAGTCACCCTTTAAATATAAGACATAAATTCTACAGTATTAAAATAATGATTTCAAAGGGATTGAACTTTATTCAGTGCGAGTATTTGTAAACTTCCTTGAGAAATATGGAACTAACTTAGAGGATAAGAGGAAGGCAGGGTTCTCTGACTTCTTTAGGTGATCTGAAAGAAAGACCCTTATCATTTAATGTGCCATCTACAGATCACCACAGAATCTGGGAGACTTTTTTTTTTTTCTTCCAGTTCCAGAAAACACTCTTTGCCTTCAGTTTTTACTCATTAGACAATAATTCAAGTTTAGAAACAGGTAATCAACTATTTGATCTTAAAAGGCAATTGTTGGGATAACAATGAACTATGTTGTATACTTTTAATTTTTTATACTTTATAAATGAAATTGAAAGTTGGGTATCTGCCTTTTTTAAATTTTCCAACAGAAGTAACACCACAGTTGTTTTGTTTCTTTTTATAGCTTACCTGAGGTTCAGTTCTTCTTTGTGAATCTGTGAGTACTCCAGTTTACTGGGGGGAAAGGCTTCAGTAAAGCAGAGGCTAGAATTATAGTATTTATACATAGCAACTTTTCATAAAGTAGAAAAATTCAAAGGAAGCTGTCTCAATTTCTGAATACTGGTTGGGGGCAGTGGCTCATGCCTGTAATCCCAGCACTTTGGGAGGCCGAGGTGGGTGGGTCATCTGTGGTCAGGAGTTCAAGACCAGCCTGGACAATATGGTGAAACCTCGTCTCTACTAAAAATACAAAAATTAGCCAGGCCTGGTGGCGGGTGCCTGTAATCCCAGCAACTCAGGAGGCTGAGACAGGAGAATCGCTTGAACTCGGGAGGTGAAGGTTGCAGTGAGCCAAGATCAGGCCATCGCACTCCAGCCTGGGTGATGATAAGAGTGAAACTCCATCTCAAAAAAAAAAAAAAAAAATTGAGAATACTGCGTCCCAAAGTATGTTAGTTAGTTGTTTTTGGAAATCAGAATTCATTCTCCCTGATACTCCTCTATTATGGGATCCAAAGTTAGTTCTTGAACATAAGTTTACCCTGTACTATGTCTGAACACTGTTCTAGTTCTAGCCTGATTATGGGTCCCAAGAATAAAAGGATGAGAAGGTATACACAGCTCTTGACCTACAATTTTTTAAGAGTGTTTTGGTACCTTGCCATTGTCTTCTCTATAACCCAGTCCTAACATACTCTGCACTCCAGAGTTCCCGGACATCCACACTGACATCAGATTTCAACCAGAAATGTCACTGAGGAGTGACAGCAGTACTTCTCAGGCATTTGCAGTTTCCAGAAAGGATACCGCTTGATGCAGAGTAGTCTTTAATGAGTAGGCCTTCAGTTGATTCTTCCCAGTAGGTGGAGAAGAAAGGGAAGAGATGAGGAACCCTGGGCGGCAGTGGCACCTTTTCAGGATGCCCAGCTCGGTCTCTTGCCCTGTTCCTGGGACTCAGTTCCAGCCCGCGCCCCGGCCCCCCGCCCACCCACTTTCCTTCACTCCCTCCCAGTCTCTGAAAGTGCCAGGTATTTCTCTTCTCAGGGTCTCTTTTGCAGCAACAGTAAGACAAAATTCAAGGCACTTGAAGTTTAGAACAGTTATTAGCATGTATTTACAGACCTAAGCAGAATGAGAGTTTATACATTGCTTTTAGTTGCCTGTATTTACAGCCAAAAGTAAGTATATTATCCTAAAGTTGAGATCTTTCCCTTTTTGCAAATTTTGGTAAAGTGTGCTTCATGAAACAAACAACCATCTGGAAAACTCCAAGTACTAGAGACCTTGCCCAGCCAAGTATACAGAGGGGCAGAGTTCTCTGTCATTAATGAGGACATAGGTTTTAACGATTGAAGGCTCATGCCCTGTCCATAGCATCGCACTGAGCTCTCTTGTATCTCCTGATGTGCTTTTAAAGATAGTTAGGCTGCCTTTTTACACCATCTTCTCTCTCCCCTTATGATAATTTTCCAGCCTTCACCGTAGATATAAAACTAGAACACCTTTACTATTTGGGGGCTGTGTAATGACTGACCAATAAGAACGCAGGCAGATGCTAACATACTTAACAGCTCATCTTACATACTTTAAACACCTGTAATCCCAGCATTTGGGGAGGCCGAGGTAGGTCGGATCACCTGAGGTCGAGAGTTCAAGACCAGCCTGACCAACATGGGGAGACCCCATCTCTACTAAAAATACAAAATTGGCCAGGTGTGATGGCACATGCCTGTAATCCCAGCTACTGGGGAGGCTGAGGCAGGAGAATTGCTTGAACCCAGGAGGCGGAGGTTGTGGTGAGCCAAGATGGTACCATTGCACTCCAGCCTGGGCTACAAGGGCAAAATTCCATCTCAAAAAACAAAAATAAAATAAAATACTTTAAATCAGCCTGGGTGCGGTGGCTCATGCCTGTAATCCCAGCACTTCTTTGGGAGGCTGAGGGCGGGTGGATCTCTTGAGGTCAGGAGTTTGAGACCGTCCTGGCCAACATGGTGAAACCCCATCTCTACTAAAAATACAAAAATTAGCCGAGCATGATGGCAGGCACCTGTAATCCCAGCTACTCGGCAGACTGAGGCAGGAGAACTGCTTGAAC
Organism: Cacajao melanocephalus; assembly: GCA_963573385.1. Classification (NCBI taxonomy): domain Eukaryota; kingdom Metazoa; phylum Chordata; class Mammalia; order Primates; family Pitheciidae; genus Cacajao; species Cacajao melanocephalus. The sequence goes on from CAUYLG010063528.1 coordinate 20,018, forward strand.
CTAGGAGGTGTGGGTTGCAGTGAGCCAAGATTGCACTCCAGCCTGGGTGACAAAGTGAGACTTCGTCTCAAAAAAGTAAATAAAAATACAATTTTAAATCAAACATGACAAGCATGTTAATATAACTCAAAAGTACCTTGAAATTGAAACATGATGCAATGATCATTAGGCTTTTGGTGTTTTAAACAGAAGGCTTATACAGAATTGAGAGTCAAATAGCCTTCACTGTGAGAAGGTAATACAGTTACATAACAGATATCCTTGACTTTGCCAGATTCATCACAATTCTGCTTATACAGAAAAGTTTTCTTTCTCAGAAAGGAAAATCAATTGGTATCAGTCCCATCAAACTAAACAGAATGAAGACCTTCGTGTAGAGCTGATAACAATAGCAAGAGGTTACAAATAGGGAGGAGGCAAGTGTGGTGAATGTCACTGTGGTGATTGCAAACCTTTACCTATATTATCACACATAGTCCTCACAACAACCTTGTGAGACAGGTATTGTGTTCCTCATTTTTTCAGACGAGAACACAGACACAGAGAGGTTAAGAAACTTGCCCAAGATAAGTAAAAGGCAAAGTTGGTTGCAAAAGAGGTGTTTCTGAATTTAAAGGCCATTTTCTCTCTCTCTGACAACATGCTCTAAGTCCACAGAGTAAGCATTCTAGTATGAGAGAAGGTTTCAAGGAATAAGCCCATTAAAATGAGACTATTGGCATCTTAGATCTGTCTGGGATGTTATGGAGGTTTTTAAAAATAAAGTTAAAAAAAAACTGTTTACACATAGAAAAATCATATATAACAGTCTGAGTGTTTGAAAATAAAACCAAAATCTGAACTTTGATCTTAAAGCAGACATTCAGTGTTACTTTAGAAAACTCACGGAATTAGGTGGAAATGATGGAATACTACTGCTCATGGCCAGCTGTGAACACAGAAAAACATGGCAGCCTGTGTCTGGAATGGCATGTACGATTTGTAAACCTTTTTTGAAAATCATTTAATCAACTCAGAATAAAGTGCCCTGTAGCCAACAGTGCCTCTTTACTTCCTTCTCTGGGAAATACATGGTACTAAATTTGTAGCACAGAGTTTGGGAATATGCAAAATAATAGATAACCATTTTTCAAAATGTACATTCTCTGAAGAGGAAGCAGCTGGTTGGACAAGATTGCTTGAAGAGCCAGGTGCTAAGGGCATCAGGTTGATATCCATAGTAACCATGTGCCATAACATCTACACATTTCCACCTGTTTTACAGACAAGGAAACAGGCAGAAGGAAAATCCAGTCTTGCAGTGGAATGACAAAACTTCAGTATGCTTGGGCACCTCTTAGGTGATCCCAGGGAGATTTAGTGTGGCCTTAGGAAAGCAAAAGAGCACTTTTTATTGGAAATATGAGCTTGTTACTGGGAAAGATTTGTAAAATTGGTCAAGAACTTGATTTATAATTACGCCTCCTCAAAAAAAAAAGTTCTCATTTAGTAGTGGAGCAATCTAGAAAACATACCTTTTTTTTGTTTGTTTGGAAGATCCTCTTTCTCTGGCTGTATTGTAGTGTTTGTTATTTGATGTGGAAATAACTAATAACTTAAAATTTTGGAAGAGAACACCCTTTAGATTTCCAAAACACAATTCTTATTTCAGGCAAGACAGACCAAAAATATCGCCTGAGATCATTGGTTTAAATTGTGATCCCACTCCATCATCATTGAAGAGAAACCACTGCCACACCACTGGCACCATACAACACCTTTTCTCTGTTTCTTTGTACAATACTGCAAAGGGGTACCAGGGAGGAGAGAGCGGCTGACCACTTTAGGGATAAAACGGCACTCCACTTCTGGTGAATCCCATCTAATTATGGTCCTTCCACCCTTTTCAACCACCAAGAACTGTTTGTACTGTCAATTCCTATCCTGAAGGTTTAACCAGTGGTTGTCTAGTATCTTTTGTCTTTAGAACAGTGGTTCTCAAACTTTAGCACACGTCAGTATCACCTGGAGGGCCTGTTAAGACACAGATTGCTGGGCTCATGCTCAGAGTTTCCAGTTAAGTAAGTCGGTCAGGAAATCTGCATTTCTAACAAGTTTAAAGGTGAGGCCAATAATGCTGTTTTGGAAACTTTGAGAACCACTGCCTTCAAAAATTTTCCAACTACTACTTTTAAGATCAGCCTGACTTATCAAATGCTAGAGAAAAACTGAATCTACCCTTGGGCAGACAACTTGGGATTGGATTCTATAAGGCAGTCTTGCTCAATCTTCCCGGTTTCCAGTTTTATTATACCAACAATTGGTTTTTACAAGCTAGAAGACAATGAATGTATAAGTTCTATGGAACAGTGAGATAAATCTAAGCTTTTGTCTTTGTATTTAGAAACATTGATTCTATGGATGATCATTTATATCATGTTGACCCTTGTACTGAAGGTGATTTTAAATTTAAGTATGTAGTGTTTGAATTTCTTCTGTCCATATCATTTTAATGAGATGATTCCATGTTGGCTCCATTACTGCCTTGGCTCCTGGCTTACAGATTTTTGAGTAGTTGCTTGCCAGTTGTTTTACATTCCTCACTGGCCATCAAAATATTAGTCTTTCGAGATGAGATGAGACTACTTGCTGTACTTTCATCTTTCATTTAACTGTCTGGTGTAAATTAATATTTTAATTTCATATCTATCTGTAAAGAGTCTACCCAAAGGCTTCATGGAAATTTGCAAAATGAACTAACTCCTTTTTAAGCAGTAGGTGTGCCTGTTTTGACTTTTCAGTAAATACGTTGTGTCTGTGCACATATCTGCATGGTGGAGACTATATTCATGATCTCATCTTCCAAGTGATGGGGAAAAATATAAAAGAGAATCGGTGTGCTTTGGGAATCCAGTGAAATCATGTTAACTCATATAGAGGGGACCTTAGTTTATCTCTTCTTTATTTAATTCATTAGCTTTGGAAATTCTTTTACCATTTAAAAAAAACTAAGGACCATATAGCGAATGATATAAGAAAAAACAAGTAACTTAAAAATCATCACCTATTTTTAAACTGCATTAATTACACAAAATGCTTATTAATTCAATAAAGTTTCTCTAAAGACTTCTGCTTAATAAATGTCCTGACATCGTTTAAATTAATTTAGACTATTGTAGGAATGGAAGGAAATGATTATGTTTACTAGAATTAGATCAGAAAGTATATCAGAATGTTAATGATATCAAGGAGACAATCTACAGAGTTTTTGCCTCTGTAGATGGAAATAACTGAAGAGTTTTTTTTTTTTTTTTTTACTTTAGTTTCCCAAAAGTTTTGGAAATTATTTGTGCATTTGGTTCGATAACACTGATTTTAAAATTAAATTTCAAAAGTCAGTCTCTAAGAGTAATTTATTTTTGTTTTATCAACCGGTGCCAAAAAGGAGAGAAGGGAATCCGAAAGCCAATCTTTTGAACTAATGTGTGAAAGATTATGTTTTTTCTTAAAGTTAGGGAGGCTCAAGCCCTGACATTGCCAGCCCCAGTGAGCGTCTTTGGCGACCTCGGGATTATGTAAAAGGTGCTTTGTCCTGCGTTTCTTTCATCTGGTTCTTGATGGGAGTGCTTCTCTCTAATAAAAATTGATTTCCCACAAAATAGGCAAAGCTGAACAAAGATGAATGCTTTTGATATTTTGGGTTTCACTTCAGTTGAAACCATGTGATAGAATACCCAGGTGTGGCATGATGGGGCAGGAGGAGGTGCCTAGAGGGAAAGGTTATTTTTGTTTCTTAGTTTGTGTTGGGAGATGGGGGAGCTAAGAATGAGATGTTTATTACCCTAATCATGCTAAAAGACTATTATTCAAGATGCTTTTCCCACTTTTCTAAGAGGAATAAATTAAGACAAATTACATTATATATAAACAGTTCCCCTACTGCCATCTCCCACTCTAGATAAAGCCAATGGGTGGTATGGGTCCTTTTATTCCTTATAGTATTATGCCAAAGAATCGACTTATTTTCATTGAAGATTATAAATAACTGAAGCTTGGTATAGCCATAATGATTTGAGTCAGTGTACCATTTTACCTACAAAATGCAACATTCATCCTTGCAACCCCATTCACCAGGAGCCTTGAAGCATTCTGTTTACTCCAAAGGCCTTGTCAAGGAAGCATAATTTTTTGTTTGCCTTCTTCGTCAGTTTGGTCATATTTACTTAAAAAAAAAAATCATCCTCCTTTATATGTTGATGTAAGTGTCTGATTTCATAGACTGTCTGTTCCTTGTTTAACAGGTCTCTGTAAGCAAGCTTGCAAGTGTATTTTGTGTACATTTTATCTGAGGTGAAAATGAAAATTCTAAAGAGAAAATATTTTAAAAGATATTGTATTTATGTTGCTTGTGTTGCAGAATAAAGATTCAAATGCATTAAAAATCTGGTACATGAAACAATTGTCTTTATTGAATAAATATATCTAAATAATTTATATAAATATCCTGTTTACGGAACTCTGTCAAAAGAACCAGGCTCCTTTTCATGGCATTTCATAAGTCTGAATGTCAAAGGCCCCTTTTAAATCCTATAACATGGAGATAGTCACTACTGACAGTTTGCTATATGCCTAAAAAACAAATTTATAGAAATATATCACTATTTCCTTTTTTGTAAAAAAAAAAGAAGTGATTATTCTGTGAAATTATCTTTTATTCATAAGAACATATATCAAATTCATACTGTCAGTAGATATTGATATAGATCATTCATTTAAAAAATTAAAGTATTGGCAGGGCTCGGTGGCTCATGCCTGTAATCCCAGCATTTTGGGAGGTAGAGGCAGGTAGATCACCTGGGGTCAGGAATTCAAGACCAGCCTGACCAACACAGAGAAGCCCCGTCTCTACTAAGAATACAAAATAGTGGGGCATGATAGCACATGCCTATTATCCCAGCTACTCAGGAGGCTGAGGCAGAAGAATCACTTTAACCTGGGAGGCAGAGGTTGCAGTGAGCCGAGATGGTGCCATTGCACTCCAGCCTGGGCAACAAGAGCAAAACTCCAACTCAAAAAAAAAAAAAAGTATTACCTTTTGTTCATAAACAACCAAAAATCCCTCAATTAATAAGAATATTAGTATTTAAAGGTAATATTAAAAAATACAGCTACTTTTAACTTCCTGATCTTACTAGATTGTAGTTTTAAGTATATATATATCACAATATCACACTATACCCCATAAATATGTACAATTAATTTAATTGAAGTCAATTAAAAACAAAATTTTTTAAAAAGAAAACGTTTTTAAAAAGATTGTTTTGTAAGTCTATAATGTATCAACCTAGGTATCACCCTGCCCAAATCATAGAAAACTGCTGTTTGGTCAAGTATAGAATAAGAGACATTCAAAATGCTGTGGAAATGGAATTTTCGCTTATGACCTTAAATCATGATCCTGTCATGCATACACGCTAGTGATCTGTTACACCACAAAGACTCAATCACTTCCATCATAAGGATGAAATAAAACTAAAATAGACATCAACATACTTTGCATAAGAACATCACAAGGCCAGGTGCAGTGGCTCACGCCTGTAATCCCAGCACTTTGGGAGGCTAGGGCAGGCAGATCACGAGGTCAGGATTGAGACCTGGCTAACATGGTGAAAAGCCGTCTCTACTAAAAATACAAAAAAATTAGCCGGGCATGGTGGCAGGCGCCTGTAGTCCCAGCTGCTCAGGAGGTTGAGGCAGGAGAATCACTTGAACCTGGGAGGTGGAGGTTGCAGTGAGCCAAGATCGCGCCGCTGCACTCCAGCCTAGGTGACAGAGCAAGACTCTGTCTCAAAAAAAAGCACATCGCAAACACAGGGGCCAAAAACGTTCATGGATGGAGACAGCTGTGTCAGAGTGGGGCCTCAGCCAAAAAATCAGAGTTCACATCCCATGCTTTGTCCCTTCCTGGAAGTGGGAAACCTGGACAACACTTGGCTACTTAGAGCTTAAGTGTCCTGCTCTGTAAAATGAAAACAGACTCTTACTTCAAAGGGCTGCCTAAAGGTAGCATGAAAGCTCAATCTTGCAGTGCTTTGCAAACATTAGTTCCTAATCAACAGTAAGTACTATGTGTAGGAGAATAACTATAAATACCATGGTGTTTTGCAAGTTAATTTATATTCAAGGATATGTACATATCCTTGACATTCATATTCATGAATGTACTCCTCCAGTACAGAAAGCTTAACACTTTACACAAATCTAATATGAAGTTAGCAGCTCAGGAGCAGATCTCTTTAATCAAACATTTTGGAAATGAATTCGAGGTCAATGGCCAATTCTTCAGTTATTAATATATAGCAATGAATATACTATGTGAACAAATCTATGTGTATTTCTTTAAAACAGACTTGATACACTTCAACTATTTGGCTTATGATCAAAACTTGTATTATAATGTAGCTTTGATGTATATTTTATACCGCTCATTAGAAAATTCACTTTCCCATACAGCTTAAAGCTAGATTCAATATACAAGTGAAAATAAAATCGAAGCATAATGCAAAATTGTGGTTTTCACATATCGACCAGCATTTCTGTTATCTCAAGCCTCTGAAAGAGCACAGTAAACATCTCTTCCATCTTCTCCTTGTTTGCTTTTATTTATAGATTCCTAGTTACAACATGAAGCCATTAGTGCCCTGAGTCTGCCTTGCTAACTTAATCTGGCTGCACAAAATGTTGTGTTGTCAGAGAAACAAACTGTCCCGTTTAATGATCTCATTCAAACTCAAAGATTATAAAGGCATAGTTAAATCCCACAGACATTTATAAGCAGATTCTAAATCATTTCTTTTTTGAAAAAAGCACTAGGTTATTTCTATTTAAACATGAAGAGATGAAATGCACAACAGTTTAGAGCTGAGAACTAAAAAATATTGAACTGGCATTCTCTTTGACACTGTTTCCTAGTCATTTTTTTTTTTTTTTTTTCAGACCGAGTCTTGCTCTGTCACCCAGGCTGGAGTGCAGTGACAGGATCTCGGCTCACTGCAACCTCCGCCTCCTGGGTTCAAGCAATTCCCCTGCCTCAGCTTCCTGAGTAGCTAGAACTACAGGTGTGTGCCACTACACCTGCCTAATTTTTTATATTTTAGTAGAGACAGGGTTTCACTATGTTGGCCAGTATGGTCTCGATCTTCTGACCTAATGATCCACCTGCCTCGGCCTCCCAAAGTGCTGAGATTACAGGTGTGAGCCACTGCACCCGGCCCGTTTCCTAGTCTTTCTTGTATCTGCATATAAGGAAGCTACATTGAGCTATTGTTCTAACCAGTTTAAATGATGGAAGGAAGTAAAACAACATTTTCCAGCACTGTCTCTAAGTAGAAAAAGAATTTGAAACAACATTCTCTAGTGGTGTCTCTAGCCAAAAATTATTTACCTTCAAGAAAATCAATTAGATGTTAAATGTTGTGAAGTAGAAAGCTCCGTTTATAGCAACTTGAAAAATTGCGTATTGAAGCTAATGTGCCCCTTATAAAGGAAGGATATGCCGGCTGCATGATAGGTAAAAGTTTGATATTTCAAGTTTCATTTTAATCTGCTCCTATAATGGCCATGGACTCTGTAAATATTTGACAGCTCTTTTAAAACATAACAATGGGTTACAAAAATAATATTCTTATAAAGTCTGGAATAGACTTCTTTTTCAAGCAGAAGGAGAATATATTATAATAGACCTCTCAGGTCAAAACCATTTATAAATAGACATTTTGAAAAATTAACTAAGCATAGTTGATGTTTTATTCTAAGGACAATGAACTAAAGACACAGGCAGTTACATATTAGTACAGATTTAGACAGTTAAATTTTAGATTATTAGATTGGCCAATTTAATTTAACTATTAGATTGGTGCAAAAGTAATTGAAGTTTTTGCCATAACATTTTTTTGTTTTCGATTTTTTTTTGTATTGAGACAAGAGTCTTGCTCTGTCGCCCAGGCTAGAGAACAATGGCGTGGTCTCGGCTCACTGCAACCTCCTCCTCCGGATTCACGCAGTTCGTTGCCTCAGCCTCCCAAGTAGCTGGGACTACAGGCCCCCACCACAATGCCCAGCTAATTTTTGTACTTTTAGTAGAGACAGTGTTTCCCCATGTTGGTCAGGCTGGTCTTGAACCTGACCTCAGGTGATCCATCCACCTCAGCCTCCCCAAGTGCTGGGATTACAGGTGTGAGTTACCACATCCGGTCAGTCTTTCCCATTACTTTTAGTGCAAAAACCGTTACTTTTGCACCAACCTAATAGCTTTTATTTCTATGGAAACAAACAACCCTGTAAGCCTTTGGTGATTTGGGGGGGATTAGAGCAGGTCCTCGCATGGAGATAGAAACAACCCCTCCTCCCCAGTCTCTCTGTCCGCCCTCTGCTCAGCCTGGCCAGGGGCAGTAGCCTCTCTGTCCCCGCATACTCAGCTGAGCTCACCTGTGCTGCGATCTGCCCATGCTTCCTAGGCATCAACGGAAATAGATTGACATCATAACAACGTTGCTTCGAAGGCTTCCCTTGAAAGGATGCACAGGATTCAGGCCATTATCAGAACAACTTGAGTTGTATCTTTCATGAAATTGTAGACTAGCCAAAATTCAAAACTGGGCACAGATAGGGATTTAAAGAACCAGATCCTTGATCCAAAAATTGTAGCTAAATGCTACCAGACCACCTTTCTTCAATACAAGTTTTTCCTCAAAAGTATTAAGTACATTTGGCTGAAAAGTATTCTTGAGATATTAATCTATTTTTTTTGTCTCTCAGTATTTTCCCCCATTCATTTTTCCCTAGTCAAGTAAATAGTTGGCTCAGGAGTTCATTGTTTCAGGAAAGGACCATGATATGATAGAATGCCAAACACTGCCTGTAAGTCTCCAGCTCTCATCTTCTAAAAGCCTCAGTCCTTTACACATATGTCAAGTTTGTGCTACCCTAGTAGCACAGAGGCACAGAACACTTTTTAGTTGAGTTAGAGGAAAATAAAGAAAATTACAATTTAATAAAGTTGTGGGCTAAGATTTATACCTGCTTTTGTAGTGAATAATCTAAAAATCACCGTAAAACTTTATGTCTGGTTTTGTAAGGCAATTAGGATGGCAAACAAACAAACCCACCCAGCTGTCCTAACAAAAGCAACGTTATTCCCTGAGAAAGCACCAGCAGAGTGGAGCGTAGTGGCTCACGCCTGTAACCCCAGCACTTTGGGAGGCTGAGGCGGGTGGACCACCTGAGGTGAGGAGCTGGAGACCAGCCTGACCAACATGAAGAAACCCCATCTCTACTAAAAATACAAAATTAGCTGGGCATGGTAGCACGTGCTTGTAATCCCAGCTACTCAGAAGGCTGAGGCAGAAGAATCGCTTGAACCCGGGAGGCAGAGGTTTCGGTGAGCCAAGATCACGCCACTGCACTCCAGCCTGGGCAACAAGAGCAAAACTCCGTCTCAAAAGAAAAAAAGAAAGTACCAGCAGAGTTGGCAATCAACAAGGCTTCCTAAGTTCAACGTCAGTGGCTCTTGGCCTCAGAAAGCTAGCTATCTGCTCTCTTTGGGAACAAGGCTGCCTTATCTCATCATCTTCTATTGGGGTCCAAACTCTCTCTCCTTGAATATGTGGGCCATTTTAACAGAATAGAATTTGATTCCACCCACTAGGCAAGGACCCATTTGGGGCAGATAAACTAAATGTGTTTTCCCACCCAGTGTTCTAGCCTCCATTCTGCTTACTTCTGGATGAACTAGGCACCACATGTTCACTTCTGCTGGGGCTACAATAGCCCAACTTCATGGTTAGGTAATCAGCAAAAGAAACCTCCCACCCCATGTGAATTACAGCCAAATTCAGCCTTAGAAATTCAAATAGTCTCTCTATATAATATTTTTTGGGGGGACAAAGTCACACTCTGTCACCCAGGCTGGATGGCAGTGGCACGATCTCGACTCACTGCAACCTCTGCCTCCCAGGTTCAAGCAACAATCCTGCCTCAGTCTCCCAAGTAGCTAGGACTACAGGCGTGTACCACCACGCCCAGCTAATTTTTGTATTTTTAGTAGAGATGGGGTTTCACCATGTTGGCCAGGCTGGTCTTGAACTCCTGACTTCGTGATCTGCCTGCCTTGGCCTCCCAAAGTGCTGGGATTACAGGCATGAGCCACTGTGCCCAGCCCCTCTATATAATCTTAAGGAAAATGGCAGGACAATGTAACTGGCTTATTGAGTGACTTAACCCCTATCAAAACCATCCTTCCCCTCCACTGACTACAGCCTCCTCCCCCAGCTCACTTAGGTAGCTGAACTAGCTCAGCCACCTTAGATAGTCTCAAATTCTGACATCCCTAAGAATCAAAAATTGTTGAATGTTGAACTTGCCAGTGTCCAGGCCTTAGATAACTTCAAGTGTTCTTGCAGAACTTCTGATCCATCGAGATAGTGAGAATGTGGACTTGGAGGCTTGTTTTGATTCCTTATACTCTGATGCTCCAGTCAGAGAGGAAATCCTCGTATTATTTCCTCTCCATTCAATTAGTATGGTGCAGGGCTCAGGAGTCTGCATTTTGGCAAGGTTTCAAAATGCAGAAATAGGTGGATGTTGTTCAAGCATTCTATTCCCCAGGTAGCTTCACTTTAGAATGAAAATTTATAATTTGGGGTAGGCAAAGAATTCTGGGGTCTCTGTAATCCCAGCACTTTGGGAGGCCGAGGCAGGTGGATCACCTGAGGTCAGCCTGACCAATATGGTGAAACCCTGTCTCTACTGAAGATACAAAAATTAGCCCGGCGTAGTGGCACATGGCTGTAATCCCAGCTACTCAAGAGGCTGAGGCAGGAGGATTGCTTGAACTCAGGGGCGGAGGTTGCAGTGAGCCAAGATTGTGCCACTGCAGTCCAGCCTGGGCAACAGAACAAGACTCTGTCTCAAAAAAAAAAAAAAAGAAAGAAAGAAAAAGAAAAAATGAATGGGTCCACAAACAAAACAGGGAAAAATTATAGCTCTATTTTCACTGACTCATAACTGAAATTTAACATGCCCTTTCATTTGGAATGTATGCAACTAATCACAGCAACATTGGCAGGACCTGCAGTTTATTTCCCAGAAAAGCCCCTCCCTATTGCAGATCCTAAAAATTCTCAGACTTGGAACACATGGTGGTTATTAGAAACCACTACTAGATCTTGTTATTTAATGTATTCATGGGGAAGGATATATATTATTCTATCACAAGTTGAGGATTTTTGATAAGTACATTGGCTACCTTTGTAACAAATTGTATTTTATCTTAAGCATTTAGAAACATTATTCAGAAAAATTGTATAGACCTCCCCAGACTGCAAAGAAGTCCAAGGCAGAATAGTCAGTTAAAGAAACCCTGGCCTAGAGTTATCATAAGGAAGGGGATGGCTGTCAATCTGGGACAAACTCATCAAATTCTATTTGGAACAAGTACATTTTTCTCTCACATCACCTTATGGTGTTAGGATCACCGTAACTCCCTTTCTAGATCAACACAGCGTGTTTGTGAGCAAATGACTTCTCAAGTCTCATTACCTAATCTGCCATGTGACAGGGCTGGTGAAGTGATGGCCAAGGTCCCTTAAAACATACAATTTCCCTTTCCCTGGTCAGTGTTCTGATGGCAAAGTGGTTCCATTAAGGTCTTATGAAGGCTCCTGCTTTAGAGGCATTCAAAAGAGGGGCTATGCGGAGATTTTCTCCTACTCAGAAGAGATGTCTCCCAACTGTAGACTAAAGCTTACTATGCACAGATTTTCTCCTACTCGGAAGAAACATCTCCCAGCTGTAGAGTAAAAAGCTTACTAAAAAGGCAGTTCCGTATGTACTCATGAAATTCACTCACTTAAAATTTCAGTTTGGTTGGGTTTTTAAAGCACTGACAAAAAAAAAAAAAAAAAAAAAAAAAAAAAAAGAATGGCCTAAAATTTCCCCTCACTCCTTTTTTTTAAAATGAAAAAAAAAATCAGTGTTTTAATGTCAGGATTGATCTCTTAAAATTTTTTTTAAATGCCTTGTTTTGTGTAAATTTTTAAAATTGCATCAAATTAGGAGTATCTCAAAAATAAAAATAGACCTAACAATATTTAAAGACGAGATGGATAAATTATAAGTCAAATACGTTAATTTTCTATCCAGATTTATGCCCCTGTTACTGAATATACCAGCCTTTTAGATGTCTGGAACCAGTCTGACTGCTAATTACTAAGCTAAGATTTATTCTAAAATATTCAATAACTAATATTGGCAATGATTTTACCAAATAACTCTAATATGCAAATGGTCAAACTCTTTTATCATCATGATCTTATATTATTAGCCATCAGATTATGAAATAAATCTAGAAAAATTTTATATATAACACCAACAACAGGTAAACTGGTATTGACTAATAATTATTTCTTCATTATCTACATTTTAAGAATAAATTTTTAAACCACTGAAGCAATCATTTTCTTAAGAAAAGTGAAACTGAGAGGACCGCTTTAAAAATGAACAGGGGTCTCTGCTACTCCATATTTACTCTGTCATAGAAAGACAGCCAGGCACGGTGGCTCACACCTGTAATCCCAGCACTTTGGGAGGACAAGGAGGGCAGATCACTTGAGGTCAGGAGTTCAGGTTCAGCCTGGCCAACAGGCTCTACTAAAAATACAAAAATTAGCTGGGTGTGGTGGAACGCGCCTGTAGTCCCAGCTACTCTGGAGGCTGAGGCAGGAGAATCGCTTGAACCCCGGAGGTGGAGGTTACAGTGAGCTGAGATCATGCCACTGCACTCTTGCTGGGGTGACAGAGTGAGACTCCATCTCAAAAAAAAGAAAAACAAGAAAGAATGACCTTGTGCTCATATTTCTTCTCTGACTAGAGCATCAGATTATAAGGAATCAAAAACAAGCCCCCAAGTCCACATTCTATCTCAATACTCAGAACTACATTGAACAATTTATTTTAAATATGTCCTTTTATTCTCACCAACAGTCTGCAAGGTAAGTTTTCCAAACCATATTGCACAGATAGAGAGAGTAATGGCTCAGAGAAGTGAACAGAAATAACTTACTGATGGTCGCATGGCTGGAAATTGGCAGAGCCAGAATTCAAACCCAGTTCAGCCTGACTGCAAAGCCATACTTTCAGCACTAGGACACAATAGCTTGAGATAAAAATGAAAGTGAAATTAACAGCCAGGCTCGGGAGTCTTTCCCAGTATACTATCTCTCACCTCAATCAATCGAACATCCCCACAAACTTAAATTGAAACCTTTTTTTCTTAATCAGTCCTCACAAAATTATGTGTTATACTAGTCCCCACAACGAGAAACTGAGTCTGGTCTCATAACCACAGGAAACACAAAATAAATTCATCTTCTATAGGAATAAGCAACACACAGACAGCAGATGATCGGATTCAACCTGACAATTTACATTTGCCAAGTGATAACTTGAGAGCGCTAATACTCAAGGCAAACTAAAGGTCATTCTGAGTAGTCACAATTTTTAGAATTTCTCATTTTATTCCTGCATTACATTATGCTGTTGAGAAGCAATAGTTTCAGGCCAAATTATCTCAGCTTCCTTTAGAAATGCCTGCGCTAAATTAAAATTTAATGTTATGTGTCAGCTTTCAAAGAGGGTCGATATAAAAAAAATAACCAAATCTGTCTTCCATAAATCTATATGAATACCCATTACATCACTTGATTTCTTATATAAGAAAACATGAGGCCATTTTTCAAGAATTCAAAGCCAAGGGCTTTGAGAACAACAGTTGATCTTGTAAATAGATACTGATGTTAAAAGGGAGGGGGGAGGAAGTAACCTATCTGTTTTTCTATTCGTATTTTGCCTTCACTGCCAGTAAACTCAGAGCTAAATTTAGTTTCCAGTAAAGCAGAGTGTTTAGGAACAAGGGAAAAATAAAACACATGCATCTTGCAACTTACTGCTCCTCACCGTATTCTTCTCCCTAAGAATTAGGCAAGGTGGTTTCAAGTCATTTTATCTCACAGCAAGAAAACTGTCCTGAGATAACTCCCAAGGCTGCCCAGCTAGGAAATGGCCCAAATTCAAGCCCAGGTCTGAACCAAAATTTAACTTTTCCAAACATGTTGAAAAAATGATTTCATCCTAACTCGCTGCTAGCACTCATTTGGTTATTAGATTTGTATTGTTTTTATTTATAAACGAACTTAAAGCCTTTCTGTAAGCAACACATAACTTACATGTAATTGAAATAGTTCCCCAAGAGAAATGTGGTTTAGCGAACTCTAAAATATAAGTAGCGTGTGTGCCTACAAATACTCTTAACAATACAAGGGCCACATAAGATGCCCCAGAGTTTCAGGTTCATTCTACCCAAACTGTTCAGGGGGAATATCGGTGGCATGACCCAGAGCTTCTGAAGCAGGTGTCCCTCAATCCCACGAGTTCCTCAGCATCCAAGGGAAGAGGAAAGGATATGGGTTGCCAGTCTCTCTTTATCTCAAGAGTTGAGACCAACAAGAAGAAGAGGCTTGTGACTCAAGAGTTCCCAGAGCTAATTTCTGTTAAGTGTGCCAATTCTCCTTTAATAATAGACATAGCATTTCCTCCCATCACACTAGTTAATAATTAACATCAAGCACTTAGTAAGTATAAAACATTTTACAAAAATTATTTCATATAACCCTCAGAACAGTTTTGAACTAGGCATTATCCCTATTTTACAGAGGGAGAATCTCAGGTTGAAAGAAGTCACCTAATTTACCCCAAATCATTCATGTTTAGCTGGCAGAAGTAGAATCCAAACCAAACCATCTGGCTCTGGAGCCTGTACCTTTGTCTAATAACCTACAGGTCTGTTCATAAACCCATCAGAACAAAATCACCTTAAAAATTATAAAGCTTGGCTGGGCACGGTGGCTCACACCTGTAATCCCAGCACTTTGAGAGGCCAAGGCAGGTGGATCACAAGGTCAAGAGATCGAGACCAGCCTGGCAAACATGGTGAAACCCAGTCTCTACTACAATACAAAAAAACTAGCCAGGTGTGGTGGTGCATGCCTGTAGTCCTGGCTACTTGGGAGGCTGAGGCAGGAGAATCACTTGAGCCCAGGAGGCAAAAGTTTCAGTGAGCCAAGATCGAGCCACTGCACTTCAGCCTGGTGACAGAGCAAGCCTCTGTCTAAAAAAAAAAAAAAAAAAGAAAAGAAAAAAAAGAAAAACGCCATAAAGCTTGTTAAACAACTGCACCCATGTAGCTTCTATGTTTAATTTTTAAAAATTTCTATTAATCAGGAATAGGTAAAATTCAGTAGGACATATTAATCAAAAATTTAATTCTCATAATGGCACTAGATGGTCTAAATATTTACCAGAATAGCAGCAAATTTGAGTTTTCTATTAAATAGTCTATTTTATGCTTAGATTCAAAACCTAATAAATGGGACTTGAGTTATCCTCTAGAGTGGCGATCTGTAAGTGCTCTATTATCAATAAATTCCTGATCCTGGCAATTTTTTTTCTAGGTAACTCCTTCCACTCCCTCAGCCTGAAAACCAGTTTTTCCTTGATGATGCCACCTTTCCTAAAACTTTTTGGGAGTTAGGCCAGAAGAAATACAGAAAGTCTCCAGGCTCCCACCATGTTCCCAGACCATTGTTCAGACTCTTTTACATGATCAACCCTCTCCTTAGAAACTTTTGTCCTGCTTTGATCTCCAAGTTGAAGTCATCTTTCTCTTCCCTCATTTAATGTTTATCCTACTTTCTGCCCCAAGTAAGCAACAACTAGGTTGTGGTCTAAACCTCAGGGTTCAGTCAAACACAGTTACAAGAATCCAGAGAACATCCTCCAAGGTTGTGGTTCAGTATAAGTCCCACTGACTGACAGACAACCCAGCTGTGCAGTCTTTCCACCTGAATGCAATTGCTTGGACAATTGCCCATTCCTATGCCCAAATATGGCCCCCAAGTCATTTTAGGCATAGTGAGCTTACATTTTGATTTGTGGCTGAGCGCAGTGGCTCACATCTGTAATCCCAGCACTTTGGGAAGCTGAGGCAAGTAGATGGCTTGAGCTCAGGAGTTCAAGACCAGCCTGAGCAACATGGTGAAAGCTCATCTCTACAAAAAATCAGCTGGGCATGGTAGCTCATACCTGTGGTCCCAGCAACTCAGAAGGCTTAGGTGGGAGGATCTTCTGGAAGGCGGAAGTTGCAGTGAGCCATGATCATGCCACTGCACTCCAGGCTGGGCAACAGAGCAAGACCTTGTCTTAAAAAAAAAAAAAATTGAATTGCATGTTAAAAAAAAATCTTGACGTCTACAGCGGAAAATTATATTACCATCAATTATCAAATTTTTACTAAATAGAACACACATCTCGGTCTGAAATCTCTGCAGTTGGGTTCATTCCTGTACTTCAGGATTTTCACCAGAATTAAGGATATCTTCTAAAACAGAGGGAGGCGCTATCCTAAAAAGCAGAAACTACTTACAACCCCTAAAACTGCAGTTTTCCAACTTCTAAACTTTCAAAATCCATATTCATATCCAAATTCATATTATGAATAATGCTGCTATAAACATTTGTACACATGTTTTCATTTCTCTTGCATAGATACAAGGAATGGAATTGCTGGATCGTGTGGTGTGTATTTCTGCTTGGCTGAGCTTTAGTAGTTATTCAGCTATTTCATTTAAGTTGTCAAACTTATTGGCCTATAGCTATTCATTATATCTCATTAGTATTTAACTATCTGTAATAATGCTCCGTCATTCCTGAAGTTGGCGATTTTTGTTTTTTTATTTATTTTATTTTTTTATTTTTTGAGACAGTTTCACTCTTGTTGCCCAGGCTAGAGTGCAGTGGCACCATCTCAGCCCACTGCAACCTTCGCCTCCTGGGTTCAAGCAATTCTGCTGCCTCAGCCTCCTGAGTAGCTGGGATTACAGGCATGTGGCACCACACCTGGCTAATTTTGTATTTTCAGTAGAGACAGGTTTTCTCCATGTTGGTCAGGCTGGTCTTGAACTCCCGACCTCAGGTGATCTGCCTATCTCAGCCTCCCAAAGTGCTGGGATTACAGGCGTGAGCCACTGCACCCAGCCTCTCTCTGTTTCTTGATTAGTCTGGTTGAATGTTAATTACATTGACTGCTTTCAAGTAACCAGTTTTTAATTTCATTAATTTTCTTGATTTTCTTGTGCATCTTTTATTTATCTACTGGTACTATCTTTATCATTTCCCTCATACTGCTTACTCTGTGTTTAATTCGCTCCTTTTTCAAGTTTCTTAAATGACACTCAGATCAAAATATTTTTTAACTTTTCCTGTGACTTCTTCTTTCATTCCTTGTGTTACTAAAGAGTGTGTTGTCATTTTCCAAGTACTTGGAGATTTTTCAGATACCTTTCTGTTGATTTCCTGTTTAAATTCCTGAGAACATAATTTCAAACCTTGTAAATTTATTAAGGCTTTTTATGGCCCATAATACAGTTCACCTTCTTGAATGTTCCATGCATATCTGAAAAGAATGAATATTCTACTGTTATTGGATGGAGCGTCCTGTAAATACTGACTAGGTCAATTTCACTGGAAGATAATCTTGCAATCTCCAACAATAATTGTGTGGTAGTTTATTTCTTCTTTTAGTTTCTTCTGCTTTTGCTTCAGATATTGAAGCTCTATTATGTATATACATATTTAGGACTGTTATGTCATCTCAACAAACTGCCTGCTTTATTACAATGTATTTTTAAATACCAGCTAATATTTGTGTGCTGATATCTATTTGTCTGATACTAACATTAATGATATTAATCGTTTTCTTAATGATTGCATGATATACTTTTTCCATTCTTTTTCATTTAATTATGTGGGTCTTTATATTAATATTTAAAGTTGAGTTTTTGGAGATGGTTTACCATTGGGTCTAATTAACTGGGTAAAGACAGAAGGCTGGGAGGAGTTGCTCTCAAAGGAGACTGAGAAACAACTACCAATTAGACTGCAGGAGAATAGAATCAGGGTGCTACCAAAGTCAAGTGAGTACTTCTAGAAGAGAACATTCAGCAGGGACTAACGCTACAGGAACATCAAGTAAGACGAAGACTGGAACTAGTCCATAGTCCATTGGAAAGTCATGATGACTTTCATCAGACCAATTTCAAAGCAAGGGTGAGGGCAGAAGCAAACCATGGAGAGAAGAGTAATTGGGAGAAGGGAAGGCAGGAATAATGAGCATTTTTAAATTGTGATGGTATTGGTGGCATTAAAGCAACACGCAGAAGGAATGAGGGCCAAGGAAAAGAGTCAAAATTCCTGCTTTGTTTATTTCAAGATGGGTGATAATCTCTAACGCTTATAGGCTGAGGGGAAAATATTGGAGAGTGTTGCCATCCCCTAGGGAAGGAGAGTAGGAGATGGATGTGGCATCCTGTGGTGTTTGAGAAGGGGACAGGATGGGGATCTTGGGATGGGAGTGTTGGAGGTGTGTGTATGGACACATATGCATGTTGAGGAAAGGGAACAGGATCCCAGGAGGGAGGGGACTAGGTTGGGTCACAGGTTGGAGGGGGACCTGGGTGAGCAGAATTTGCTTTGGACAAAAAGGACAGCTCTTCCCCAGTACAACTCCTACCATGATGAATGAGAAAAGATGAGGAAAGTTGACAGAAGTCAGGAGAGAACACAGGTCTTGCTTAATAGCTGCTTCATAGAGAAAAATCATTCCAAGAGAAAAGAGATCGGCAGGGGATTTAAAGAGAGTGGTGAATGTTTGCAAGAACTGATTCTATATTCATTCCAAAAGGCCTTTCCTCACATCCCTATTTGATTCAGATGCCCTCTTTAGGGTTCCAGGGGTTCTTTGAGCATACAACTGCCCAAACACTCAAGTTGACTCTTTTTCTTTCCAGCTTTTATTTTAGGTTCAGGGGTACATGAGCTGGTTTGTTCCACAGGTAAATTCCATGCCACCGGGGTTTGGCGTATAGATTATTTCATCACCCAGGTAATAAGCATGGGAACCAATAGGTGGATTTTCGGTGCTCACTCTCCCTGCATTCTCCACCCTCAAGTAGGTCCAAGTGTCTGTTGTTTCCTTCCTTGTGTCCATATGTACTCAATGTTTAGCTCCCACTTATAAGTGACAACATGCAGTGTTTGGTTTTCTGTTCCTGCATTAATTCTAATTTCTACTGCTGCCTAGGATAATGGCCTCCGGCTCCATCTATGCTACTGCAAAGGGCATGACCTTCTTTTTATGGCTGCAGAGTATTCCATGGCGCATATGTACCACATTTTCTTTATCCAGTCCATCATGGATGAGCATTTATATGTTGATTCCCTGTCTTTGCTATTGTGAATAGGCTTCATGTTGACTTCTAACCATCAATTTACTTGACTGGCCCCCACATGATTACAAACTTCTTTGATCACAAACTGTTTTATAGGTGCACATCATAATGCCTAGAACTTAACAGATACCCAATAAAAATGTTTGCCTAATAAACAATAGAAAAAATACCGTCAAGTAGTGGAGGCTCTATACCACTCATTTGTTGGTTAATTCAGAATGTAAGGCTCCTAACCTAGATTCCACAATCTAAGAAACTTCCAAACTCCAGTATTTTATAATTCAGTGAATGATGGATAAAATGTCTTCAAATTTTAATTCACCACCGACTTCTCATGACATAACAATAAAAACAAATATCTACTTGCAGAGAGAACTACCAGAAGGAGCCTTAAAAATACCTGTAAATAGGCCAGGCAAAGTGGTTCACACCCATAATCCCAGCACTTTGGGAGGCCAAGGCGGGTGGATCACGAGGTCAGGAGATGGAGACCATCCTGGCTAACACAGTGAAACCCCGTCTCTACTAAAAATACAAAAACTTAGTTGGGCATGGTGGCGTACACCTGCAGTCCCAGCTACTCAGGAGGCTGAGGCAGAAGGATCACTTGAACCCAGGAGACGGAGGTTGCAGTGAGCCAAGATCACGCCACTGCACTTCAGCCTGGGCGACAGAGCGAGACTCCATTTCAAAAAAGAAAAAATACCTGTAAAGTATAATCAAAGTACATAAAGGCAAGAAAGAGAAATATAAATTCAGCAAAATTTTGAGTTACAAACACTGTTTTTTTGTTGTATTTTTAATTTTTAGATAATGGGGCTTAAAATGGGAGTGTGAATTAAAGTTGGCATTTTTAAATCCAATGTCCCTAAATTCAATTACAAGTATCCCAATTGTATGTCAAAGAACAGGACTGTTAAATAATGCACATTTCATTTCAAAGGCTTTCATCCAGATAAATTGGGCTCTGAACTTTCTATTAATGCCTTGCTCATCTGTATTTCAACAGCAATACCCTAGAGTATACAAATACATTTCTAAATCACCTCAACTACATATTGGGAAACCATACAGCAAATACTATACCTCTAACTAAGAAAAAAATAAACTATATATTTTACTTTTGATAATATCACTCTCACTGCCCTCACCTTAAAATCCAATATATATTTTGACAACAATCTATAAATCTGCCCCAAGATGGTCAGTTCTTAGAAACACACATGTCTAATGACAGGACACGTCACATATAGGAACACTTTTGCCAGGGAGGAAATGGATTCTCCACTTACGGAAATGTTCAGTGGTAGAAAGCACACTGGAATTAATCATGCAAAGGATTTTGCTCTAATTCTAACACCTACTCGTTGTAATGGTCACAGAGCTTCAGTTTCCTCACCTTTAAAAAGAAGGGGCTGAACTAGAACAGTATTCCTTAAGGAATGTTCATTGAAAAAGTAGATCTAAAAATCAGTCCAGAAAGGAAAAATAAAAAGGCTCCATGGTTAAAGAAGATGAAGAAAAGCTCTACATTACAGCAATGCACAGTGGGATCCAGGTGCTTCTCTGCTCACAGTGGGGTTATGTCCCAATCAACCCATCATAAGTTGAACAGATCATAAGCCAAAAATGCATTTAATACAACTACTTCTTTTTTAGACAGGGTCTCACGCTGTCACCTAGGCTGGAGTGCAGTGACACAATCATGGCTCACTGTAGCCTCAAATTCCCAGTCTCAGGAGATTCTTCTGCCTCCCCTTATCAAGTAGCTGGGACTAGAGGCATGTGCCACCATACCCAGCTTTTTTTTTTTTTTAATTTTTAGTAGAGATAAGATCTTATTGTATTAACCAGGCTGGTCTTGAACCCCTGGTCTCAAGCGATCCTCCCACTTCAGCTTCCCACAGCGCTAGGATTACAAATGTAAGCCACCATGCCCAGCCCACCTAACCTATCAAATATCACAGCTGAGCCCTTGCCTACCTAATCATGCTCAGAACACTTACATTAGCCTACAGCTGAGCAAAATCATTGAATACAAAGCCTGTTTGACAACAAAGTATTGCATATCTCATGTAATTTATTGAATACATTATTTTTTATTGCCATATGTGTGTCACTTCAGCACCATCACAAAGTTGGAACATTATAGGCCAAACCCTCATAAGTCAGAGACCATTTGTACTTGAGAATCTGACAGGTCCTTCAATGAAGAAAACTTTCTGGCTATGACCTGGTATTTCCCATAATTATTTGACTACATCATCTTTGTCTCCTCTTACATTTATTTAAATCTTAAAGTACTAGCAACATGTGAGATACTTTTGGAGAAACCGTGACCTAAATAAGCACTAGTATTTTCAGCTGTTTGTTATCCTTGACAAGTGAGTCAATATAAAGCTAAAATATCCAAGTAAATGAGACATTAATTGTAGAAAATTAATCATATGACAACATGGTGAACTAGAAATTGAATGGTCTTTTCATTAGAACATAACTAGATCCTGGATATATCACGACAACATTTTTAATACTTTGTAGAGCACCCAAAAGAGTAGAGGTCTCTCCAGGCAGGATGAGACAAAACTGAAACCAAAGCAGAGAACAGGAATGTAGAGTTGCCTCTGTCACCATGGAATTGGAAGACTAAGCTTGAAGGTTTCTGTTGAATCTGCAACTCCCATTTTTAATTTTAAATTCTCAAGCGTGGCTGAAGTGGTCCCAGGCTGGCGGTTGCCCCAGTAGTGCCAAATGCAAATTATCCCTAAAGGAAGAATCTTCAATCTAGTTCCTCAGATTTCTACAGAACAGGTTCAACAAAATATGAAACCTCAGTTTAAAAAGTTACCAAGGACACAGGGAAAAAACTATTCTCACTGTCCTGACACAGAGAGGAAACAAAAATAAACAGACTTTGAGTCTAAAGGACTGACCTATTTAAATTATCACATAAAGGCAGAGATACGTTCGTCAGCTTGCTCCTTTCTGCCCGTGGACGCCGCTGAAGAAGCCTCGTTAAAGTCTCTCTTCTCCCTGTGACCACGTCTAAGTCAGAGTCTCCTAAAGAGCCCAAACAAGCTGAGGAAGCTCTTCATTGAAGGGTTGAGCTTTGAAACAACCACGAGAGCCTGAGGAGCCATTTTGAGCAATGGGGAACGCTCATGGACTGTGTGGTAAGGAGAGATCCAAACACCAAGCGCTCCAGGGGCTCGTCACGTGTGCTGCTGGGGAGGAGGTGGATACACCCATGAACGCAAGGCCACACAAGGTGGATGGAAGAGTTGTGGAACCAAAGAGAACTGTCTCAAGAGAAGATTCTCAAGGACCAGGTGCCCACTTAACTGTGAAAGAAATATTTGTTGGTGGCATTAAAGAACACACTGAAGAACATCACCTAAGAGAGATTATTTTGAACAGTATGGAAAAATTAAAGTGATTGAAATCATGACTGACCAAGGCAGGGCAAGAAAAGGGGCTTTGCCTTTGTAACTTTTGATGACCCTGACTCCATGGATAAGATTGTCATTCAGAAATACCATACTGTGAATGGCCACACTGTGAAGTTAGGAAAGCCCTGTCAGAGCAAGAGATGGCGAGTGCTTCATCAGCCAAAGAGGTCCAAGTGGTTCTGGAAACTTTGGTGGTGGTCGTGGAGGTGGTTTGGTGGGAATGACAGCTTTGGTCATGGAGGAAACTTCAGTGGTCGTGGTGGCTGTGGTGGCAGCTGTGGTGGTGGTGGATAGGGTGGCAGTGGGGATGGCTATAATGGATTTGGTAATGATGGAAGCAATTTTGGAGGTGGTGGAAGCTACAATGATTTTGGAAATTACAACAATCAGTCTTCAAAATTTGGACCCATGAAGGAAGGAAACTTTGGAGGCGGAAGCTCTGGCCCCTATAGTGGTGGTAGCCAGTACTTTGCCAAACTATAAAACCAAGGTCGCTATGGCGGTTCCAGCAGCAGTAGTGGCTATGGCAATGGCAGAAGATTTTAACTAGAAAACAAAGCTTAGCAGGAAAGGAGAGCCAGAGAAGTGACAGGGAAGCTACAGGTTACAACAGATTTGTGACCTCAGCCAAGCACAGTGGTGCAGGGCCTAGTGCTACAAAGAAGACATACATGATTTAGACAAATACTCACATATATGGGGAAGAAACTCGAGGATTGAATTTGTGACTAATTGTATAATAGATTATTTTAGTTTCTGTTCTGTGGAAACTGTAAAGCATTCCAACGGAGGGTTTTAATATAGATTTTTTTTTTGCACCCATGCTGTTGATTGCTAAATGTAATAGTCTGATTGTGATGCTGCATAAATGTCTTTTTTTAAAAAAGATGCAAAAGGAAGTTATTTGCAATATTTAAAGAAAGGAACAATGATAAAGAAATGAATAATAATAAATCAAAAATTAGGATTGTAGGACTAAAAGACTATTTAAAAATTACCAACCACTTTATGGGGGGGATCCTTTTTGAGGGGAAAAAAATCAAGATGCAAAATATCATTATTAAAGTTTAAAACTCAAGGATGGATGTGTGTTACAGCTGATTAGAGTCAGCAAAGGAGAGAATTACTAGCCAGACAGCAGATGCCAAATGCACAGTGAAAGAGATGGAACATGGAAAGAGAACAGACATGGAGAACAGAATGAAAAGGTCTAAAATATATTTAATAAGAGTCCCAAAATAAAGGGGAAAAAGGGCTACATTTCATAGGATAGTAACTCCAAATTTTCCAAAAGCTTTTAAAGAACACTGTGTTAGAACACATATATAGACAGAGATCTAGGTATATAGATATAAAAATTTATTATAAGAAAATGGCTGTCAAAATTATGAAGGCTGAAAAGCCCCACAATCTGCCATCTGTAAGCTGGAGATCCAGGAAAGCCCATGGTGTCACTCCAATCTCAGTCCAAAGACCCAAGAATCAAAATAACCAATAGTATAAGTCCCAGTCTGAGGACAGGAGAAGACCAATGTCCCAGCTCAAGCAGGCAGAGAGAATTCTCCCTTCCTCTGCCTTTCTGTTCCATCCAGGCTCTCATCAGATTAGATGACATCCATCTGAATTGATGAGGGCACTCTGGTTTACTCCGGCCAAACACACCCTACAAACACACTCAAAAATCCTTAACCAAATATCTGGGTACCCTGTGGCCCAGTCAAGTTAATACATAAAACTAACCATCACAGACATAAACCCAGAGAGGCATGAAACACAACTTACAACAAGCAGATTTAAATAAAGTGAATCTTGACCTTGAATTTCATAGTTATATTAAAATCCCAGCACTTTGGGAGGCTGAGGTGGGTGGATCACAAGGTCAGGAGTTTGCGACCAGCCTGATCAACATGGTGAAACCTCATCTCTACTAAAAATACAAAAATTAGCCAGACATGGTGGCACCTGCCAGCTACCCAGGAGGCTGAGGCAGGAGAATCACTGGAACCTGGGAGGCAGAGGTTACAGTGAGCCCAGATCGTGCCACTGCACTCCAGCCTAGGTGACAGAATGAGACTCTGTCTCAAAAAACAAAACAAAAAATCATAAACAAAGAGAAGCTCTTTAAAGGCAGCCAGACAGAAGAGACAGAAAAATTACAAGAATACAGCAATTATGTTTACAATTCACTTCTTAACAATAGCTGTTAGAGTCAGCAGTATAATATATTTGACAGGCTGAGGAAACTTATAACCATCTGGAAATGTTTACTCAGAAAATTACCTTCCAACAATGAGTATAAAATAGCAGTATTATAATTTTTTAAAGGAGTGATTTTATTCCTTTATGAAAGGAAGATAAAAAGTGACCTCTAAAGGAAGATCTGAGATGAAAGCAGGATAGTAAACCAAAAAATTGGTAAATATGTTGATAAATATAAAGAATTATCTGAATGATAACACTGTCTCATTTGTGGACTTAGAACAGAACTACAAACAGCTATGAAACCACAAAAGAAAGAATGCATGCTTAAATGCATGCTGAGCAAAAGAAACCAATCTGAAAAGGCTACACACTGTAGGCTTCCAGCTTATATGACATTCTGGAAAAGATAAAACTATGGAGACAATAAAATATCAGTGGCTGCCAGGGTTTGGGGGAAGAGAGGGATGAACTGGTAAAGCACAGGGGATTTTTAACACAGTGAAACTATTATTTTGTGTGATATTCTAATGATAGATAAATGTTATCCATCATCAGTTAGACATTTGTCCAAACTCACAGAATGTACAACACAGAGTGAACTCTAATATAAACTATGAAATTTAGTTAATAATTTATCAATATTGGCTCATTAGTTGTAACAAATGTACAAAACTCATACAAGATGTTAAAAATAAGGGAATTAGGAGTCAGGGTAAAGGAGTATATGGGAGCTCTGTACTTTTCACTCAGTTTTCTCTGTAAAACTGAAACTGCTTTAAAAAAAAGTCCGGTAATTTTAAAAATTAGTACTAAAATATCAGATCATTCAAGTTGGGAGGTGGGGCTAAGGTGATCTAAGATCTGGGCATTCTTTGAAAAAAAGATGAAAATGTGATTAACATATTCAGAAACCTACAACCAATCATTGGAAAACACATGGTTCTCAACTGTGCCAATAACACTTAAAACATGAAAACAAAACCTAATCACATCTTTATATTAAACTGTAAAATTTAAAGAGCTGATATCATAATACATTCTCTGAAAACAATGGAACTTATTAATAAATCAAAAACAAATGTAAATGAAAAAAATCCTCTTACAGGTGGAAACAAAATATAGCTGTAACTAAATAAGCCTTGAGTCAAAATAAAATTAAAATGCTAAGCTATTCAGAACTAAATAATGAAAGTTTTACATACCAAAATCTTAGAGATGCAGCTTATAGCACTAAAGATTCATATTAGGAAAGAAGAAAAGACTAAAGTTTCCTGCAGTAAACATTCATCTCAAGAAATTTAGATCAGAATAATAAAAACAAAGTCAAAGAAACTAGAATAGATAAAATGACAGTAAAAAGTAACAAAATAGAAAGCAAAGATAAAATTTAAAAAGCCAAATATGGTTCTTAGAATGTGTGTGTGATTATATATATAGATAGACAGATAGATAGATAGATAAGCCTATATACTATTAGCTCAAAGAAGAAAGATTTAGCACAAATAAAATTAGGAAGGAAAAAAGAGACACAGCCATAGATTCCTATGAGAGTAAAATAAAATTAATATCAATGGTATCAATAAATTTGAAAACACAAAATTGACCAGTTTCCAGAAAAGTATCATTTTTTGGCTATATGGCACATCACCATGGTTCCAAAAGTCAGAGCTCCACAAAAAGTCACTCAAAAAAGTATTGCTCCCCGTTTATTCTTATGACCACATACACTCCTCCATACTTTTTTTTTTAATTGGAGTTTCACTCCTGTTGCCTAGGCTAAAGTGCAATGGCATAATCTCAGCTGACCACAACCTCTGCCTCCTGGGTTCAAGCGATTCTCCTGCCTCAGCCTCCTGGATAGCACAGGAATGCGCCACCATGCCTCATTAATTTTGTATTTTTAGTAGAGATGTGGTATCTCCATGTTAGTCAGGCTGATCTCAAACTCCCGACCTCAGGTGATCGGCCTACCTCCTCCTCCCAAAGTGCTGGGATTACAGGCGCAAGCCACCACCTGCGGCCATTCTTTCTACTTCACTCCCTTCTACTCCCTGTAGCTAATCAACCTCATGTTTTTTTCCTTTCTGTATTTTCTTATAGCCCTTCCTTACATGAACCAACACATTAGGGATCAGCAAATGAAAGCCTGAGGGCTCTATCTAACCTGCTGCCTGTTTTGTAAACCAAGTTGGATCGGAACCCAGCCGCGGCACCCTCCCCTACAGTATGGGCTGTGACGGCTTTCACACTACAACTGCAGTTGGGTAGTCTCCACCAAGAACGTGTGATCTACAAAATCTGAAATGTTTGCATCTGTCCAGAAAAAAAGTTAGCTAACCACTGTTCTAAATGCTCTTTTATCCTTTGCTTTATTTCATATACCCTGGAAATTATTCCATACCAGCTCACAGAGAGATTCTTTATTCTTTTCTCCAGCTGCATAGCATGGCCATCTATGCGGACACATCACAGCTTATTCAACCACTCTTCTATACATATGTGTTCATGTTATTGCTGATAGTTTGCACACACAGCCAACATTGTAAAGAATAATAATGTGATATTACAGATATCTTCTCAACTTCCCCCATACTATAATTTCTGATAAATGTCCAGAAGGAAAACCAGTTTTCATTTGCTACACAAAAACTGATTCAAAGCAAATTTTGAATAATTTTTTTTTCTTTAAGCTTTTAATTTTGCATCTTGGTTAAAATCTCAAAAATGAGGGCAGGATCAGGAAGAGAAATGTAATGTGGGCCATGCAGAAGCTCTCCTGGTACGTTGTAGCCTTGTGAGGCCTCTGGGGGGCTGGCCACACACAGATGACAGATTAGGTGTCATTTATACCCAACTCTGATAGTAAAGAGAGTCCAGTGGCACATCAGTATTTTGAATGTTTCCCATGTTTAAGTTTTGATTGAGAAGGGAGTTCTTAGTGCATTGTTTGTGCTTATATTTTGATTTTAAATTATTGATGGAAACTCATTGTGATAGAATACAATAAAACAAAAAAGAAGAAAATGCCTTGAGGTTAGGGACTATTTTTTGTTTTTTTCCTCCAACTTCTTGTATCACCTGATTCTGCCCGCAAGTGTGCTGTGCTCTTTAGAACTTGGTTATCACTTGTTGTCTACATAAGGAGAAACTTCTCATTGCTGGTTAGTTTGATATGTAACTTAGTGCCAAAAGAAAATACATCCTCACATTGCTTGAATCTGTCTATATAGTATAGACTTGATAACATTTTTAGAAACACTGATGTGGAAATAGTGACAAAGTGGTTCCCCTTTATTTTTTACATATATAAAACTTCCGGCCGACCACCGTGGCTCATGCCTATGATCTCAGAACTTTGGGTGGCCAAAGTGAGAATATTGCTTGAGCCCAGAAATCTGAGAGCAGCCTGGGCAGCATGGCAAAACTCTGTCTCTCCAAAAAATACAAAAATGAGCCAGGTGTAGTGGTGCATGCCTATAGTCCCAGCTACTCGGGAGGCTGAGGTGGGAGGATGGGTTGAGCCCAGGAGGTCAAGGCTGCAGTAGGCTGTGATTGTGTCACTGCACTCCAGCCTGGATAACAGAGGGAGACTCTGTCTCATTTAAAAAAAAAAAAAAAACTTTAAACAGTAAGTTCATAAATGAGATTATTGCCATGGGTTAACCACAAAAAGTAAATGAAGAGAGTACATATAAATAATGACAATCCAGAGGCTCCCTCCAACTAATCTCCCCTCAAAATAGCATTTCCACAGTTCTATTTTTTAATCACAAACCCATCTGAGATTTTCTTCTGTTAGCATAAGTGTGTGTTGGTGCGGGCTGGGGATTCTCTGGTTTTAGTTGTTCAGGCAAGCTGACAAATATTGACTGATGTCAATAAAAGGAAGGACATTGGGAATCTACAAATCATGACTTTAATTAGATGAGTATTTCTAAAACTTATTGTTTGTTAAACAAAAAAAAAGAGAGAGAGAGAGAGAGAGAGAGACAAAGAGAGAGATTTGGGGCCAGGCGCGGTGGCTCATGCCTGTAATCCTACCACTTTGTGAGGCCAAGGCCGGTGGATTGCCTGAGCTAAGGAATTCGAGAACAGCCTGGGTAATATGGTAAAACACCATCTCTACTAAAATACAAAAACTTAGCCCGGTGTGGCATCATGCGCCTGTAGTCCCAGCTACTTGGGAGGCTGAGGCAGGAGAATTGCTTGAACCCAGACGACAGAGGTTGCAGTGAGCCAAGATCGTGCCACTGCACTCTAGCCTAGGCCACAGAGTGAGACTCCGTTTCCAAGAAAAAAAGAAAGAAAGAAACAAATATTGCCTCAATTATACAACTTCATATGAAAATAGTCAAGGTATGTTTGGAATTCATTTTTCTCTTGTGAAATCATGAGATCAAATCCATCAAGCATTTTAATATCATAATATTTCTAATCAGAGGGAGAACAACTCAATATAAACAAGAAGTTCAAAAACATGTACTTAAATAAGAGTTAGCAGATGTTCTATTTGTCCTTTTCCATGTACAGCGTTAGTGACTGCTTATTCATGAACCATAATATGCCTAACATATGTCAATTCTATTATTTGTTCCATTCCTTACTGCTAGCTAAATTTCTCATTCAGATCAAAATTTTCCCAAGAACATTGTGAATAATATTTTACCTGACATTGCTTAAAGGCATTTGACTGAGAATATCTTTTGCAGAATTCTCATGAGCTCAGGTTAATTGGCAGTACACTAATTCAAATCCCAGGAACTGTGGAGTTTAAATGAGCAGAGCTCTTCACAGAACAGGGCTCAGGTCCAGTGTCTGGATGTGGCTCAAGGCGCTCCCCATGGGAGCAACCCACGGGGCCTCGTCACATGCTACAAGCACATGCAATCCAATAAGAGACTTCTGGAGAGGTAGTCTTCCTGACAGTGTTCAACAAATGATATGTATTACACACTGTGTTAGTTCATTTTGCATTGCTATAAAGGAATATCTGAGGCTGGGAAATTTATGAAGAGGTTTATTTGGCTCACAGTTCTGCAGGCCATATACACATGGCACCAATATCCATCAGCTCAGCTTCTGGTGAGGCCTCAGGAAGATGGCAGAAGGTGAAGGGAAGTCAGGCATGTCACATGGTGACAGAGGGAACAGAGAAAGTAGGGGGAAGTCCCAGAGCTCCCAGAGTCTTTTAAACAACTAGCATCCACATGAACTAATTGAGTGAGAACTCATTACCACAAGGAGGGCACCAAGCCATTCACGAGGGATCCGCCCCCACGACCCAAACACCTCCCACCAGGCCTTACCTCCCACATTGGGATCACATTTCAACATTTGATTTGGAGGAGACAAACATCCAAACCATAGCACACAGAAAATGAGATTCTAGTACTTCATTCCTCCAAAAGCATTTGAGTGCCTACCATATGCCAGCGGCCAGCTGAACTTTAGGAGAACATTTAAAAGATAATTTTTCCTTTTATTAGTGAAGAAAAGAAAGGCTTCCAGACAATTTCATTGCAGAATATACTGTGTGAAGTAATGAAAGCATGTATTCATGTCCTAGAAGAATCCAGAACAAGGTAGTAGTTGACTGCATCTGTGGCTGGTGGTGATAGAGGTAAATCAGTGGAGGAGTTACAAAATAAATAATACTAAAGTAAGCTTTAAAGAAACAAATAGAAGTTCTGGCAACTAACTTTTCCTATTAGACTTCATATTTATAGTCATAGGACATTTGGTATCTCTAGGTTTTTGCACCAAGGAGTAAGGCTGCTGCGCTTGTTAAAAGGGAACAAACTTATTCATCAACTAAAGTTTTTTCTGCTTCAAAGATTCTGGGAAAAGTTCTATTTAGATCTGACTCCTGGAATTATATAATCTTGGAAAAATTTGGACATTTTCCCCAAGATTGTTTAATGCAAGTCTTAACTTCTTCTTAATCTGCAATACAGGAATATTTCTTATAAGCTAAAGTTGAAGAAGGGAAGGGAAGGGGAAAGGGAAGGGAGAAGGAAAGGGAGAAAGGAAGGAAGAAGAAAGAGGAGAAGGGAAGAGGGAAAGGAAGGAAAGGGAAGGAAGAAATAGAAGAAAGAAAGGTAAATGAATAATATAACACTTGAGCTCAAGACAGGCCTGGACAACATAGTGAGGCTGTGTCTCTACTCAAAATTTTAAAAATTAGCCAGGTATGGTGGCATGTGCCTATGGTCCCAGCTACTCAAGAGGCTGAGGTGGGAGGATCACTTGAGCCCAGGAGGTTGAGCCTGCATGATCCCATTACTGCACTCCATCTTGGGCATCAGAGCGAGACCCTGCCTCAAAAAATAATATTTGTCAATTTAGGTAATGAATAATGGTATTCCTTCACCTTTTGTAACCCATTCCCTGTCATCTACTTTAATAAAGAAAATATGCTAGACAAATTACATGAGAATTTTTAATATGTCTATCTACTATTTTCTGTTTTAAATTTAAGAATACCATTTTAACAACCAAAGATTTATGATCATTATTTTCAATATACCTATATTTTTCCTTAATTCCAGATTAAGAGAAACTAAAGGACAAATTCTTGAAAATACCCTAGTTCATTACCAGAGAACACCATATACTTAGAAGTTTCCTGATCCTTGATTTTTTGGAAGAATTTAGATCTTAAAACATATTTCTCCATTTTAGATAGAAGTCAGAGAATAGTTGACTGAGGAAGAAGGTGAAATAATCAGGAAAAGCCATGAGGGAAATTTCTAGTATGACAGAAATGCTTTATATCTTGTTTTAGGTGGTAATTACAAGCATGAATAAAACTGTCAAAATTCATCAAACTGAACACAGAAGATCTTTGCCTTGTATTTTAGGTTAAGTATTCCTCCACAGACAAAAAATTTTAAATCTTCTGTTCAAACCTCCAATTTCATAGATGCCTACATTTTTTCCAAAGTAAACTTTATATCAATCATTTTTCTTTTTTCATCATCATTCTTGCTTGGTTTTTAAAAAACCACTTGGTTATCGTCCTCTTTCAGTCCACATTGCCAGTGGATTCACTCAAACTCTTTGTCGCTTTCCTTCTAGATTATTATGGCCAAAGTTTAACAAAAACAAAGACCAGATCTATGACCCTTAGATGAACCCAGGTCTCCATGGAAGTCTGATTCAGGAAGGGTGATTAGTCACAGTATTGCTTGCACTCTACTGATTAGTTTTTCTGTCAACCTAATCAAATATAAGCTTATTTAATTCATGTAACCACATCTTAAGACAGTATAATGACCAGTTTGCTAAAATTCAACTGCATTTGCTAATTTGGAAATTGAATGTAGGGAGAAAAAGCTGCCTTTTTATAGTCATCTGGTTTACTAGAATCATTTCTGACCATTAGATTTCTGGGGCTTTTCCTCCATTTTTGGCCCAGAAGGTGAAATGTATAACACAACTGAAGAAGGGAATTAAATAATAGCAATCATAGTAAAAACAAAACCTTACAATTTGTAGTTGCTACATAATAAAGAAAATTTTGCTGTGTTGTGTGTTATTATAAAACCTAAACCCCAGCTCTGCTTAGAATTAACTAACTCCCTGCAAAACCTACCTTATCTATTCTCCCCACATTCTCAGCAAAGTTCCCAGGCATCTCAAGA
>CAUYLG010063530.1:0-15645 GCA_963573385.1 Cacajao melanocephalus
AAATAAATGAAACTTCTGGGAAAATAATATAATTTGAATAGCTGTAAAAAAATTATAAAACCTTCCTTTTCTTTATTTCTTTATTTAATTTTATTATTATTTTTGAGATGAAGTCTCTCTCACCCAGGCTGGAGTGCAGTACAGCCTCCGCCTCCAGGTTCAAGCAGTTCCCCTGCCTCAGCCTCCCGAGTAGCTGGGATTATAGGTGTGCACCACCACACCTGGCTAATTTTTATATTTTTTTTGTAGAGTCGGGGTTTCGCCATGTTGGCTAGGCTCGTCTCAGACTCCTGTCCTCAAGTGATCTGTCTGCCTCGGCCTCCCGAAGTGCTAGGGTTACAGGCGTGAGCCGCCACACCCAGCCTGCTATCCTCTAAATTTAAAGTCTAGTGTAGATATTAGTATTAATAGTTGACAGCTTACTCCATTATAAGAGCTTTATGTTTCCCCTTTTCCACAGCCAAGTGAACTGATGCCCAAGCTGAAAGAATTGGGAGCGACCATGGATGGATTCCATCGTTCTTTTGAATACATACAGGACTATGTCAACATTTATGGTCTGAAGATTTGGCAGGAGGAAGTGTCTCGTATTATAAATTACAATGTGGAGCAAGAGTGTAATAACTTCCTAAGAACAAAGGTATCTAATAATTTTTTAAATTTTTGACTATATTTGTTATTTCTCATGTTTAAAGTACACACCCCACACCTCAGAAATGCCAACAAGAAAGTTTATTTCCTAAAAATCTGTAAACACTGGATAGTCTCAGTACATTCAGAGTACCTTCAGGAGCCAGGAGGGTTGCAGAGGAGTAGACATGGCACCTGGCCTGTGGGAGCTCACTGTCCGAGAAGGCAGACATCATTAAATGGCTACAGAATGAAGCTGTTTGCTGTAATTGTTATAATCCACGTGATTGAGAGTTTAGAAGACTTTTAGGACTCCTTTGGGTCGGGTTTGGCAGGGTATATACTGGGACCTATAATGGGTAGTTCTATACTTAACTTATTGAGGAACTGCCAAACTGTACCACAATAATGGCACCATTTTACCTGCCCAGCAGCAGTGTACAAGGGTTCCAGTTTCCCCATGTCCTAAACAACGTATGTTATTTTCCATTTTTTAAAATTATAGTCACCCTAGTGCACATGAAGTTATCTCATCATGGTTTTGATTTGCATTTCTCTAATGGCTAATGATGTTGAACAGCTTATTGGCCATTATATGTCTTCATTGGGAAAATGTGCATAAAAAATCCTTTGCCCATTTCTTTAATTGGGTAAAAAAAAGAGCACCAAATGCACAAAAGCCATACTGAGAAGTTTGATTTTAGTAAGTAATGAGCAGGGAGCCACTCTGCAAGTTTTTATGTGCGAACTGACGTGATTTGGGTGACATTTTCCAAAGTTTAAGTCTATTCCAGCCTTATGATATTTTGGATTTTTACGTGGATGCATGTCAACTTATAAGGCAGAAAGCCAGAAGTCCCCATGGCTCATCTTACTGCTCACTTCTCCTTTGTCACTTCACCTTGTCACAAACTTTTTTTAAAAAAATAAATGTTACATGTGGCATTTCTGGGAGACTATTATCAATGCAGTTTTAGAAGTTTCCTCTTCAAAACCAAGGAATGGGCCAGACACAGTAGCTCTTGCCTGTAGTCCCACCTACTTGGGGGCTGAGGCGGGAGGATTGCTTGAGCCCAGGAGGTTAGGGTGCAACAAGCTGTGATTGCACATGGCATTCTAGCCTGGACAATAGAGCAAGATCCTGTCTCTAAAATAAAAAACAAACCAGGCCAAGCGTAGTGCCTCATACCTGTAATCTTAGCGCTTTCAAGGCCAAGGCAAGTGGATCACCTGAGGTCAGGAGTTCAAGACCAGCCCGTCTCTACTAAAAATACAAAAATTAGCCAGACATAGTGGCACATACCTGTAATCCCAGCACTTTGGGAGGCCAAGGCGGGAGGATCACTTGAGATCAGGAGTTCAAGACCAGCCTAGCCAACATGGCAAAACCTCATCTCTGTGCCATTAGCTGAGCATAGTGGCAGACGCCTGTAATCCCGGCTACTCCAGAGGCTGAGGCAAAAGAATCGCTTGTACCTGGGAGGTGGAGGTTACAGTAAGCAGAGATCACACCACTGCACTCCAAGCAAGACTCGATCTAAAAAAAAAAAAAACAAAATACAAAGAACCTTTATTGTCAGTCTTTATGCAGTATTATCTTTGTAAAATTATGTGGAAAAGGGATAACTAGGTTATCTTATCAAAGGTGTGCTAAATATTGATGGTTTTGTTTTCTAGATTCAAGATTGGCAAAGCATGTACCAGTCCACTCATATTCCAATACCCAAGTTTACCCCTGTGGATGAGTCTGTAACGTTTATTGGTAGACTCTGCAGAGAAATCCTGCGGATCACAGACCCTAAGTAGGTATATCTGAATTCTGCAGAGTCCTGAATAGCATAGGCAGTCTCATCTGCACCCCTGTTCCTGTGGCACAGCCCCTGTTCCAGTCTTGGGGGTCCTGCACTTGTCAACTCGTATTCTGACCCTTTAGGACAAGGGTCCCTAACCCCTGGGCTGCAGACTGATACTGGTCTGTGGCTTGTTAGAAACCAGACTGCACAGCAAATGGTGAGTGATGGGCAAGCAAGCATTACCGCCTGAGTCCACCCCCTGTCAGATCAGTGGCAGCATTAGATTCTCACAGGAGCACGAACTTTGCATGTGAGGGATCTGGATTGTGCGCTCCTTATAAGAATCTACTCTCATAGCACTTTTGATAATAACAACTAATGTTTATTGAACACTTACCTATGTACTCTTCCCAGCACATTATACATATCCAGTCATTAACCCGTTTACAGCAATCTTATGAGATAGGCGTTATTCTTATACTCATTTTAAAGATGAACTAACTGAGGCACGAAAAGGCTTAGTCATTTGCCCAGCATTACCCAGTTCATAAATGGTGGACCCAGAATACACTCTAGGCCCTTTGACGCCAGAGCCCAGCTCCTAAGCACTGTACTGTGAAGGGCAGACTGCATAGCTTTGTATACAGAAATCACAGTCTACACACAGGTCATGTGGGCTCTACCTTCAGCAGTAACTGGATGAAAATCTCATTTAATTAAAACTGCTCCTGAGAATATTTTAGGTAAGCACCATGGCAGAGACTAGCGTGCTGCCTGTAGTAAGTCCAGCTGAGCCAGATTTCCTCCTATTTCTTCATTTGAGCCTCAGGAGAAGCTGTTGGTACCGAGACCAGTTCGGGGAAGAGCAGGTTCTCAGGTCTACTCCTGGGCACAGGCTCACTGAGCAGAAGGGTTGATGAAATTACCCAGAGAAAAAGCGATTCTCTTTGTTCTCTGTCCGCCCAAGCACGTGTAGTTGACCTTGAGTGAGTTAAATGTTCTTAGGACCTGGATCCTTTGTACTGTCTTCTAATCCAGGCTTATTTTGTCCTTCAAAACTTATGAAAGTTGACAAACTATATATAACCTTCTTCCAAAATTTCCAGCAGAAATAAGGAATTTTGACTCGTGGGACAAAAAGTAAGTGATTCAAAAGTTGTATAGCTCCTTCTTTCTTGGTACCCTGCAATCACTGAAGCCTTTTTAGAAAACTACCCAGTGCCCTATTAATACAGGCAGAGCAGATTAAGTGTGACCAGAATTTCCACATCATATATAAATTTTATCATCAGAACTGGGGACCTCTTCAGTGATGTATCAAAGTATGTTTGGTGGCAGAAGAACTCTCTGAAGCAAGCAGATGAAGCTGTATGTAGTTCGGGAATCCTCTTGTTTTGTTCTCCCCATTTACTTCCTGGTTTAAACCTCCCTTGCTTCTAGGCTCTTTCAGCTCCTCAGGCCTCCTTCTGGTAAAGATATGTGGTGGCTTTGGACAGTACGTTCTCACCTGTGAAGCTTGCTGAAAATGCAAAGGCTGGAGCTCTCCCCCAGAACTACTAAATCAGATTCTCCAGGAGTGGAGGCTGGGCGTCTTTATTTCAAACAAGCTCCACCACGGATTCAGGGTCCCTCTGTCAGTGTTTGAAAATCATTGAAATGTTGGTTAAGGGTGGTGGTCAGACCTGTGAGAGCCTAAGTTATCTCATCTATAAAATGAGGATAAAATGGTTTGTGTTCCACAGAACTATTATGAGGATGAAATGAGATAACACATGAAAAGGTCTTAGCACACACAGTACCTGGTGCATAATAAGTGCCCAGTAAATATGTTTGGTTGGTTATTGTCATTGTCATCGTCACACTTCTGAGTCTACAAGGAATCATTTGGAGATGACCAGAAGACGTCATCTGCAAGTTAAAGGAACTGGGAGGAAAAAGCAAATGGCTTTGTCATCATAGTCTCAAATGTTAGGTAGCATGTGGAGATTCTAGGTTCGTTTTTTTACCAAATGGAAATGACACAAGGCCTTGTTTTTGCTCCAAACTGGAAATTTAAAGGAAGGCCACATAGAGAGATAAGTGGGCTCTAAAGTATTCCAGCCTGACAGCTGAACCTGACCTTGTCTTCTCAGCATGATTCCAAGTCAGCAGCCTAACTCAATGGAAATAAGTGACTCAAACCAATGATATGACACAGGGCAGGAAAAGGGGGTCCAACTGAATTTTACCTTCCTGTTCCCTTGGGTGGTCACTGGGAAGATGCATTGGGTGCCTGAATACAGAGGTTAGAAAGGACAGACCATGTAACTGCTGTTCTTTGTAATTTGGTGCCCCATGTCCTGTTGAGTCCTAACATCTCTTTAAGGTTGAATTCTGAGCCGTTCTGGGATTTTTGCATTGTTTTCATTTTAGAATGACATGTCACATAGACCAGCTGAACACTTGGTATGATATGAAAACTCATCAGGAAGTGACCAGCAGCCGCCTCTTCTCAGAAATCCAGACCACCTTGGGGACTTTTGGTCTGAATGGCTTAGACAGGCTTCTGTGCTTTATGATTGTAAAAGAGTTACAGGTGAGCCTTTTGACTTTCATGCGTGTTTTCTGCCACCCTGGGGAGAGGCAAGAACATAACTTATTGGGCAGTTTGAACTCATTTAACTTTTCTCCCATGATTTCTTATACTGACTCTAGACATATGATACCTATTGCGTAGATAAGAGCTGAGAATAAACTAAAATTTCTTTGGCCAGTATAGTACTTTATAGGATTAGACTGTTTCTGTGAGTTTCAGCTTGGGAAGATAAGATTTTTTAATCTTTGAAACCAGTGACTTTTCCTAGCAAGAGGTGTTTCTAACAGGAACCTGAAGTTGCTTCTTTTTGCTGTCATCCTGTTCAGAGGTTTTATGTGACTTAGGCCCAGTCTCTGTTCTGCATAGCGTTTTAGGTAACTGGAGTATTTGTTTGTTTAATTCATTATGTTTTGTTCTTTGACCATGCGTTTTTGTTTTTAGAATTTCCTCAGTATGTTCCAGAAAATTATCCTGCGAGACAGGACTGTTCAGGACACTTTGAAAACCCTCATGAACGCTGTCAGCCCCCTGAAAAGTGTTGTAGGTGAGTCTCCTAAAAACCAGCCTGAGGTGGGGAGGACACTGTAGCCTTTTGGAATAAACTAAAGAGAAAATTGTGTTTTCACCTTTCAGCAAATTCAAATAAAATTTATTTTTCCGCTATTGCCAAAACACAGAAGATTTGGACTGCATACCTTGAAGCTATCATGAAGGTATGTTGTGGGAGAGGGTGACAGTCAGTACTTATACTTTTTAGTTTTTCAATTTCTTGTAACGTTGCCCAAAGAAAGCCACTCTTCTTTCTTTTGTCATTAAATAAAAATAGTTTCATACTTCAGTTTATCATTATTTTAAAATTCATTTTGTTTATATCCCCTTCTGGAGCTGTTCTTGACTAGGCTGTTTAGGAGCCTAGCATTTTCCTTTTGTTCAAGAAAACTGGCTTTGTAAAATACCTTTTGGCTAGAGGTGCTTTCTATATATGAAAATGGAACTTTTCCTTACACAGTAATACTCCCTCCTTATATAACAAGTTCATTTATACAGACCTCATCTGCTCCAAGTTGCTGTTAGAACAGAACGTTGTCTCTCTCCCGTCTTGTGTCTGCATAGATGTTAGGAAGCCAGGTTCTTTGGGGCATAAATTATCCTTATACTATGTATGCATAAAGCACTCTTACTTTGGAAATGAATAAGAAACACAAATGAAGAGATTAATTTGCTGGGTGGAAATCTGACTTATTTTAGAATCCAGCCACCTACTTTCTTGCCTTTACTCAGTGGCAGGAGCTCCCAGGGACCCCTGCATCTTTTGTGAGTCTTCTCTTACCATCTGATAATCTGAGATCAGCAGCCCATTCTCACACATCCATTAAACCCAGGGCATTGTCAGTTGCTGTGAGAGACAGAGTTAAATGAAATACGACTGGTCTCCTCAGAAAGCAACTCACAATCTAGTAGAAAAGAGTAGACTTCCAGGTGGAAAACTGATTTGCAGTTAAAAGTATCACATGCTGTAGAAAAGTCTAGAATTCTAGAATGCTAAGGGAATTTTGAAAAGTTCCATTCTCTGATTCCCAGTTATATAAGTTTCATTAGGACAGCACTCACTGATACCTCAGCCACATTCACATTATATTTCCCGTAATTTTGGTGAGTAGATTTTGTTGTTGTTGTTGTTGTTGTTTGGATCACTAAACAGAACAGGTAAGGCAAGGAGCCCGTGGCTCTGCTAGATGTCTTCTGGTGATGTGAGTCTGCCTTCCCCTCGCCTCATGATTGTCAGATATTGAGCGCATCCCAGGCCAAGTTTCTAATTGCTGGAAAACCTTTTAGGAGGAATAAAAAATCACCCAAGTTTGGTCAGTTGTGAGTCCCAACTCTGTAGGAGACATTGGCGGAATTACAGGGATTCTTCCAAGAAACTGGAAGGTTTTCCCCTTGTCCACCAGAGGGTTCTCTCAGTCCAGTAGCTGTTACAGACCCTTATTGGTTATATTTGCCAGTGATTAGTAACAGCCACGTGACTGTGTCTGAGTCAGTGATCTTTAAATAAAGGCCCCAAGGACAAATTTGTATTTTTGTCTTCAATTAGGGTGCTTGCAGTCAGTGAGCCAGTGTTCGTGATCAGGACCGACAATGGAAATGTTCTGTGCTATTTGATGATGACAGCAGCTCCTAGCCCTGTCTGGCTGTTGAGCTCGTGAAATGTGGGTTGTGGGACTGGGAAACCTAATTTTTAATTTTATTTCATATTAACTAATTTCAATGTAAATAGCCACATGTGACTAGTAGCTGCTATACTCAACAGTGCAACTCTAGAAAAGTCTTGGAGAAAGAATGGTAAGCCAGATATCTCCAAAGAGGCAAGTGAATAGGTAAAGTAAGTTTCTCGTCCATCCCAGGCTCCTTAGCCTCTCCAGCAGCTTATTAAAGCTCGGAGTTTGTGAGTACCAAAAATGGAAAATGTCACTCACAAAGACTGATTGTGCATTAAATGAGAGCAAGTTATATTACACTGACTTTATTTCTATTTCCAGTTCTAGATTGAGATTTTCAAGAGGATCCTTGACATAGAGTATACTAGACATAGAAAATTAAGCAAAGAATTATATGGGCCAGATACAGGGTTTCTGGGTCATTTTTACATGGCCTGAAAGAACCTACTATTTTCTTGGCTTTGCTGCATTCTAATTTTTAAATAATGCTACTCTATAAATTTAAAGACTTCTTATTTATAAATAGCATTTTTGGATTGATGTTTTTCACATAAGTAGAATAAAATGTATGAATAGCAGTGAAAAATAATACATCTGAGGTCATTTAACACTTTTGACCATTACAAGCTCCATTCAGCTAAATAACTTTTGTTCACTCTTAGAGAAGGCCACTCTCTTTTTCTTTTTTTTTTTTTTTGAAACAGTCTTGCTCTGTTACCTGGGCTGGAGTGCAGTGGCACAATCTTGGCTCCTGTACCTCCTGGGTTCAAGCAATCCCGAGTACCTGGGATTACAGGCACCCACCACCACACCCAGCTAATTTTTATAATTTTAATAGAGATGCGGTTTCACCATTTAGGCCAGGCTTGGTCTCGAACTCCTGGCCTCAGGTGATCAGCCTGCCTTAGCTTCCCAAAGTGCTGGGATTACAGGTGTTAGCCACCGTCTTTTCCTTAACTCTTCTCTGCCCCCAGCAACTCAGAGGAAATATGTTTATTTCCACCTTATTGTGCTTGCATGATAATACTGGCTTCCCTCCTCTCCCCTACTCCCTCACTCCCCTTTGCCAGTCTTTCAGGAGTACCTTGTCTAGAGTAGAAAATAAGACATTTATAGGCAGAAAAAGTTAAGAGTATGCTGTTGATCTTATGATGTAGACAACATAATGGGGTCAAAGTGAACTCTCTCAAGCCTGACCCAAAGATCGCTTCCTATCATCCAACCATTGTAGATAATCTCCAAATATCATTTATGCTCATAGCTACTTTTAAATTACCATAGTTAATCCACCATGTTAGCATAACTCTGTATCACAGATTTGTTTTTTGAATGGTTAATTATATTTTATTACAATTGGCTTCCACTCTTACCCTCTATGTTTTATTTTGTACATTCAAAAGCATTATTCTGAAATGGTATCCATAGGCTTCACCAGATTCCCAAAGGGGCCCAAGGCTATATTAGTCAATTCTCACGTAATAAAGACATACTCAAGACTGAGTACTTTATTAAGGAAAGAGGTTTAATTGACTCACAGTTCAACATGGCAGGGAGGCCTCAGGAAACTTACAGCCATTGTGGAAGGGGAAGCAAACATGTACTTCTTCACATGGCAGCAGGAAAGAAAAGTATGAGCAAAAGGAGAAAAGCCCCTTATAAAACCATCAGATCTCATGAGAACTCACTATCATGAGAACAGTATGGAGGTAACTGCCCTCATGATTCAATTACCTCCCACTGGGTCCCTCCCGCAACACATAGGGATTATGGGAACAGACTTAATATTCACCCAATTTGAGAATACTAAGGTCTAGTGGCATTCTTAGGACTTGAGAAAGTTCCATTTAGGGTAAAGAAAAGGAAGTAAGGTTTCTCACAGCAGCTACTAAACGTGGAGCACTTATTCCGAAAAGTCAAAAATATAGCTTCAAAAAAGACACCTTCGATACATGAACAACTGAACACTAATAGATCACTTTGTTAATCATAGACTTTGGGGGTATTTTGAGGCTGGGGTATGGGAGTCCATCCAGACGTTCCTTGAAGGGCCTCTGGTGCTCCATCAGGTCCAGTGCTAGTCTTAGCCAAGAGATCAGTCCAGGAAATCCTTATTTTTTTTTCTGTAGAGTGTTGTGAAGGCCCAGAGAAGAATTGCCATCTTTGTGTTTACCTCCTCACTGTCACTCTGAAATGCTTGAATATACTACCTGTTCTTCCTCTTGCTTGTGCACAGGTTGGGCAGATGCAGATTCTGAGACAACAAATTGCCAATGAATTAAATTATTCTTGTCGGTTTGACTCTAAACATCTGGCAGCTGCTCTGGAGAATCTCAATAAGTAAGTGCCAGGGTTTGAAACAGCCATCTGTGGGCTTGGATTGTCCATCATCTAAGCACAGTTCTTACTCTTTTAAGTTACTTTTAGGTGAGAGGTCTGAATTTATAGGCTTCCTTGCCAATGGATAATCAAATCTGTCTTCGGGAGCCTGTTTCCTCATGATTGTCCCCTCCGTGTATCTCTGTATCTCACTCACTTTCTCTAATGGATTCATTTATTCAGCTGACATTTACTGATCACATGATTCAATACATGTCAAGTGAATAAATGAATCCATTAGAGTGAGTGAGTGAGAGACACACCAGACACTGCTAGATACTTGCACAGATTTTAGAAAGCAATTAATACCAAAATCTACAACTGGCTTTCTACAGGGCTGATCACTCATCATCCAGAGGGCAGTTGGAAGTATGTTGATTACCAAGAGTGGTTATGGAGGCCTGTCCCAGAGGGAACTCATACCCTCCGCCTCACCAGCAACCTGCTGTCATTTGAGGCTGCCTACTTACAGATAAATAATCCCTGCTTCTCACTCACTAAGTCAGTGCTTTTGACAAAGCAGGTGTTAAGAACAGTTCCGTCAATTCATGAAAAATTCAAATGGTGAATGCATTTAATTGAGGTTGATTCCAAAAGATAAAGTAATTCTAGGTCAAATTTTCCACTTAAAACTAATCACAGGCATGGATTGAGAATTAAGGGGATCAAGCTCTCATTTTATAGATGAGGAAACTGAGGCTTGAAAAGATTACATCACTGGCCTGAATTAACTCTTGTATAAATTTATTTAATCACTAATGTTTATCTCTGGGGTTTTTCTTCATTTAGGGCTCTCCTAGCAGACATTGAAGCCCACTATCAGGACCCTTCACTTCCTTATCCCAAAGAAGACAACACACTTTTATATGAAATCACAGCCTATTTGGAGGCAGCTGGCATTCACAACCCACTGAATAAGGTGAATAATTAAAATAATATAATGGTGGGAGTAGGGGAACAGAATGGTACAAAGGGGATTTAGCTCAGGTAACAGATCACTGTGCAGAGATACCAGGAGAACCTGGGTTCAGAGCCTTCATTCCATTCAGTTCCCTGCCCTTTCTAAGCAATCATCACACTTTCCCCGCCTGGCTCAGGTCTGTGAGAATCAAGTGCTATAGCGCTAGTGAAAGCTCCTGACAAAGCGAAAAGTGCTGCATCAGTGTAAGAGATTAGTTTTGGGTTTCACTGGGATTTGCAGTTCTGTCATCAAGACTCAGCAAACCCAAAATGGTAGCATTGATCTGTCTTGCCCAGAGGTGCTTCCCCTTGGGGCTTCCACTAATCCCAGTCATCATAGGAGCTACAAACTCTTTCCTGCAGTTCTGAGCTCAGAAAACCTCTAAGAACTGAACGTTTTTCATAACTATTCCGTCCTGAGCTGACGTAAGGCTGTTTATACTATTTATCTTCCTTTCTATACACATTCAAATATTTTGATGCAGACTTTGATTATAGTGACTTTAATTATAGTGCATCACCCTATCCCCTATATTATCTTTCTAAAATCTATAAAATTTGAAATTCTGGAGGCTGAGGCAGGAGAATCACATTGAACCCAGAGGGCAGAGGTTGCAGTGAGCTGAGATCACGCCATTGCACTCCAGCCCAGGCAGCGGCAGTGCGAGACTCTACCTCAAAAAAAAAAAAGAAGATTATAAACCTGAATAGTAGCTAATGTCTTGAATATTTACTACATAACAAGTGTACTCTCTTAACCCTCATCATGGATTATCTCACTTAATCTCACAACAAGCCCTATGAAAGATGCCATTATGAGGTGAGGAACCTGAGGATCAGAGGCTAACTAGCAAGAGGAGGAGCCAGGCAGTCTGACCAGAGCCCGTGCTCCTGACCCGTGTGCTACCCTGTCTCCTGTGGAATCAGCCAGCTAGGAGTCTGGACCTGGCTGTCTTCTCCCTGACTATAGTTTGTGCTGTGATATCTGGAAGAGAGACTGCTCTGTGACATTGCCCAGGGGACAGCAAATGGCAAAGAAGAACTTTGCTCTCTTTCTACTTAGATACCACCACTCACTGCTACACAGATCTTTTCCCTTCACTTTCCCTCCTCCTCCTCGCCTTCTTCCTTCTTTCCATCTCTCCCTCCTCTTCCTCCTACACTCCGCCTGAATTCTCCTCCAGCTCTGCCTCCACTGCTCTTCATTTTGCCTTCCCCTCCCATTCTTTCTCATCACTCATTCCTCCCTCTCTTTATTAATGACATTAACAGGATTCAGGGGGAATATGACTCTAAGCAAAATTGTTTCTGGCAAATAGTGATACAGGTATTTATGTGGGCAGGGCCAGGTGTGTTAAATAAAACTGAAGGCAGCAAATGAATGGAACCATCCATGTTTCAGGAAGGCCAAAGAGCAAATTGAAGTAAAGTTGAAGCTTTTCACTTGGAAACCTATTCTGTGGTACTGTGCAGTATGAATTAACCATCCATTTTTCTTACCTTTCTCTTTCCAGATATACATAACAA
Source organism: Cacajao melanocephalus (assembly GCA_963573385.1). NCBI lineage: Eukaryota > Metazoa > Chordata > Mammalia > Primates > Pitheciidae > Cacajao > Cacajao melanocephalus. Next base: position 12,081 of record CAUYLG010063530.1, read on the forward strand.
CAAAGCGCTTACCCTATTTTCCAATTGTCAACTTCCTATTTTTGATCGCTCAGTTGCCAAAACTTCAGTACACCAAAAATCTAGGTACGTATGACGTTTATTCTTTGCAGTGAGTAACACTACCAACAGATTTACATCTAACTAAATAGCTTTTTGTGTAGAATGCCTATGTCAGATACGAGATCTTTTCTTAAATTTGTGTTTGTGAAATTCAAGTCTTTATGCTTCTGAAATATGATGCCCTTTTATGAACTGTAGACAATGGGTTTACTTATTTTTATTTATTTATTTACTTATTTATTTATTTTTGAGATGGAGTGTTGCTCTTGTTGCCCAGGTTGGAGTGCAGTTGTGCGGTCTCGGCCTCTGCCTCCCAGGTTCAAGCGATTCTCCTTCTTCAGCCTCCCAAGTAGCTGGGATTACAGGTGCGCATTACCACACCTGGCTAATTTTTTTGTATTTTTAGTAGAGATAGAGTTTCACCATGTTGACCAGGTTGATCTCAAGCTCCTGACCTCAGGTGATCTGCCCACCTCAGCCTCCCAAAGTGCTGGGATTACAGGTGTAAGCAGCCACACCTGACTAGATTTATTTTTTTAAAAGTATATTTATTTATTTTGTTTTATTTATTTTTTGGACCAGATCTCATTTAGCCACTCAGATGGGAAGGCAGTGGTACAATCTCAGCTCACTATGGCCTCGACCTCTCATGCTCAAGAATCCTCCCACATCAGCCTCCTGAGTAGCTGGAACTATAGGTGCACACCACCATGCCCAGCTAGTTTTTTGTATTTTTTGTAGAGGCAGGGTTTTGCCATATTGCCCAGACTGGTTTCAAACTCCTGGGTTCATGCGATCCACCTGCCTCGGCCTCCTAAAGGGCTGAGATTACAGGCATAAGCCACCTTGATAAGGGTTTAAAATATGGTACACCTTAGTAAGGGTTCATTGGTTATAGAATGTGAGGGACCTTTGTTTTGATTCTCTTCTTTAATGTTTAGGTAGCTAATGATGGTATGAAGGAAACTTCTTTTGGTTGATGTTCTGTTCTTAGATGCATGTGCCAGCTGTGTATCTGGAACCATGATGAGAAAAGTAACAATATCCTTAAGGATGTGAGACTAAATATGAATATATGAACATCTAATATTTTATGTATGATTATTATATGTCAAAATATTCAGTACAAACAAGAGACACCAAAGGCTTTCATTCTCCAGGAATATAACCCTAATTTATTTTTGTCATTGGTCAGAATATTTTTGTAGTTACATAATAGGTATGCAAGTGTTTCCTCTGCCTTCAAACTTTGTATCTAACTGAATGCATTTTTTAAAAATCCATTGTAGACTTTAATTTACTTTACTTTAAAAACGTTATAAGAACATTTCTACAAATGTAATCATTATTTTTTCTTAACTAGAGATTCCTAAATATGTTTCTTCCTTATAGTACTTTCCTGTTTCATAAGCTTTTTCAGGGTGAAAATGTAGAATCTCTTTAATGTTTTTATTCTCTCATTCAAAAGTAGTCATTGATTCTAGACACTGCTTCATGACAATGCCTGTCATTGTCACAGAAGGTGGAGAGTGATGTCCTCAATAAATACTTGCTGTAGGAGGGAGGGAACAAATGTGTGTTTGGATTCTGGCCCCACCACTTACCACCTATGTTACTTTGGCCAAGTTACCCGCAAACTGAGTGCCCAACAGGTATTGAGTCCCTTTCTAAATATTGGTCAAAATAAATTTAAAGGACCATCCCAAGCATAATGTAAAGGTTCATCTCAAGATTCAGAGATTCATCTTCTCTTTCTGTTCTCTTTATGTTATTATTCTATAGGAATATATGATTCTTGATAATGAAGAATTGTCAGTACAGAAAGAATCCTCTTTTCATTGAAGAATAACTCTTTGTTAACTATTCTCATTCTAAGATATTTTTTTCATTGTGTATATGATTCATTGCTTTCCACCTAGGAAGGATTATTTTTCTATACAGAGTCCTGTTAGGATTATTCCTCCATATTCTGAATTGCCAAGGACTATGTCTGGCACCTTGATTGTAAAGCTGCTTATGGAAAGTAGCACTCTCCATGGAATTCCCAGATCTTAAAATAAAACATAACACAACAAAACCTTTATGTATCCTAGACATGTAGTATTTTTAACTGACTAATTCTTCTCATCAATAAGACTGATGGGTTAATGCAGGAACTAAATTACAGTAGGACCGAGGAAGGAACAATTGTTTGGTATCTTTGTGGATATTCAGTTGCTCATATAACGGTGGGACTGCCTCTAGACTCTCCATTCTGTTCCATTGATCTATTTATCTTTTCTTATGCCAGTAGTGTCTTGATTATTGAAACTATAAAGAGAGCCTTGAAACTGTATATCCTAAAAACATGTATTTAACCTTATAAATGCTCTTCTCAAGACTGACCTAAGAAATGCATACTGGGGGGCTGTTTGTTGTTGACATCACTTTTGCTTTCTACCTGGAAAGGAATGTTGTTTTTTTGTTTTGTTTTTTTTGTTTTGTTTTTGTGAGGGAGTCTCGCTCTGTTGCCAGCTGGAGTGCAATGGCATGATCTCAGCTCATTGCAACCTCTGCCTCCTGGGTTCAAGCTGTTCTCCTGCCTCAGCCTCCCAAGTAGCTGGGATTACAGGCGCACGCCACCACACCCAGCTAGTTTTTGTATTTTTTTAGTAGAAACGGGGTTTCACCATGTTGACCAGGATGGTCTACATCTCTTGATCTCGTGATCTGCCTGTCTTGGCCTCCCAAAGTGCTGGGATTACAGGAATGAACCACCGCGCCCGGCCAAGGATTCTTTTTCCATACTGAGTCCTATTAGGATTATTCCTCCATGTTCTGAATTGCCAAGGCCTACGTTAGGTAATTCAGGATCACTTGTTTAGGCTTCTCTGGTTTGGGGAAGAGATTTCGCAGTCTTCACAAGAACCCAAATATGGGATCTGAGGGTCTGTCTAACCAGTTAACTTGATAAGAAACTACCAACCCTTCGTCCAAAGTGGTTGTGCCAGTTACACTCTCACCAAGAGTGAATATATGTATACTCCACATCCTCACCATTATTTGGTGACATCAGTCACTTTCATTTTAGCCATTTTTTTTTTTTTTGAGACAGAGTCTCACTCTGTCACCCAGGCTGGAATGCAGTGGTACAATCTCAGCTCACTGCTGCCTCTGCCTCCCAGGTTCAAGCAGTTCTGCCTCAGCCACCTGAGTAGCTGGAATTACAGGCTACAGGCGTGCATCACCCTGCCCAGCTAATTTTTGCATTTTTATTAGAGATGGGTTTCATCATGTTGGCCAGGCTGGTCTCGAACTCTTGGCCTCAAGTGTTCCACCCACATCAGCCTCCCAAAGAGCTAAGATTACAGGCATGAGCCACTGCACCCAGCCCATTTTAGCCATCCTGATGGGTATGTATATCTTGTTGCAGCTTTAATTTGCCTTTTTCTGATGATTAATCATTTGAGTACTTTTTGATGTACTTATTGGCCATTCCTTATATTCTCTGCAAAGTGCCTGTTTT
>CAUYLG010063532.1:0-19469 GCA_963573385.1 Cacajao melanocephalus
TAGCTCAGAATATGCTACAGCAAGCCTGTGTTCTCTCTATGGTAATTATTTGAGCTCACATTTATTAAATATTTCCTAGCTGCCAGGCACCACGTTGAATGTCTAGTTTATAGTACTCTGTCTCATCCTCACAGCAACTCCATAAGGTGAGTATGATTATTGATCCATTTTACCAATGAAATGATGGCAAATTGGAGGTCAGAGGACATCTGAAGGTGTCACAGCAGGAGGTGGCACGAAATTCAGGGATGTATAATACCAAAGGTTGGTGCTTTTAACCAACACACTGCCTCTTTCAACACAGAAAGAATAAATTAAGCTTACATTAGCGGAGTACTTAGCACATGCTATAGGCTATGTACTTAATCCTTACAAAAACCCTATGAGGTTGGTGCTATCATGGTCCCCCTTTAATGGATGAGAAAACTAAAGGACAGAGAGGTTAAATAACTTGCTGCTAAGGGATGCTCCTGGATTCAAACCCCGGCTGTTTCAATTCACAATTGGTGCTTCCACTACTAATCTACAATGCCTGTAAACTCAGAGTTGTGCCTGTTCTGTGCCAAGCACTGGACTGGGGATAAAAAATACATGAGATTGTCTTTTTCTTCAAGGAGAATCATGATTAGGAGGAAATGCTGTGTTACAAAGATAAGTTAAAACCAGGAGACAGCATGGCGGACCTTGTGTGTTAGCAATTGTGTAAAAACTTGTGCATATGGAAGTCTTTAAAACATTCATAGACTTGCAGCACATGACAAGTAATTTCATTCCTAGTAACCCATCCTAAAGAAATCAGCTGAAATGCGATCAAAATGCATGTGCAAAAATGCTTCTTGCAGCATATTATGTGATAGCTAAAGCTGTCCCCCTGTGGGGATGTTGAATTAATTATAATACATCTATTTGAAGGGATATTGTGCAGTCATTAAAATATTATGTTGTAATATTTAATGCTTTTTAAATATCTTTTAAAGCTTTTAATTACAAGGAGAAATGCTCATGATACAGGATTAAGCAAAACAGAAATTGAGGATTGCAATTTTAGCACAATCTCAGTTACATAAAATAAGAAGAAATAATTAATACCACTCCAATAATAATAATAATATGTGAAACTAGGCCCAAGAGTTAAGGTGGTTGCCTCTAGGCGGTGGAATTATGGATGATTTTTGTTCCTGCTTCCTTGTTGCTGTATTTTCAAATCTTTAGAAAGTCATCATATATTACTTTTACAGTCAGGAAAAGGTGAGCATAAAATTGTATGTGGGAGAAAAGGCTAGAAGAAAATATGGAAATATATTAGCAGTGGTTATGATGGTGGGAGATGGTTGGTATTTTTTTGTTGTTGTTCCTTTTTCAAGATTTTATGTATGGCAGTTTTGTCACATTTGTAATGAAAAATATACAAAATTAAAGATGAATAATCCCAGCATTATTGATAAGACTGAAAAGTGGCTGAATGTGGTGGCTCATGCCTGTAATCTCAGCACTTTGGGAGGCCAAGGTGGGAGGATTGCTTGAACTCAAAAGTTTGAGACCAGCCTGGAACATGCCAAAACCTCGTCCCTACAAAAAAATACAAAAATTAGCTGGGCATGGTGGCACACGCCTGTGGTCCCAGCTATTCAGGGGAGGCTGAGGTGGGAGGACTGCTTGCACCCAGGAGGTTGAGGCTTCAGTGAGCAATGATTGCACCACTGCACTCCAGCCTGGGTGACGGAGCAAGACACTGTCTCAGAACAAAAAAAACAACAAGCAAAAAAGAAGAAAAGAAAATGAGAAGTTGAAAACAATATAGAAATTCAATAGAAAATTGATCAAATGAATTACGGTGTTACCTCGAAAAAAAGGACATTATGCAGCCATGGGAAATAATGTTTGCAATGAGTTTTTAATGATGGAAGGGCATGTTTATGGTAGATGTTTAAGCCAAGATTTTGTATCAAGGCATCTCTCAATTTTTTAATAATAATAGGGAAAATATTTAGAGGAAAATACACCTGAGTAAGTAAACCAAGTAAAATGACTGGGGTGAGTCATTTTGACTCCCTTTTATTTCTGACTCATAATTTAGAGGCTGATTTTGCTAAGGTTGAGGATGCACCCAGGAAAAAGAGAGTCAATTTACAGTAGGATCTTTGGCCTGCACTTTTTCTAAAAAACGCTTTAAGGACTTCAGTATTTAGAGGGGATATAGCGGGCAGGAGGGGAAGGAGGAAATTAAAAAAAAAAGGGAGGGTAGGTAGGGAGTTAAGTGGTCACCTTCTTGTGAGGCTTTGATGGGAGTTTGCTTAATCCACATGTTACATGTAGAAGGAGGGATAGTGCAACAGTCACTTATGCATTCTCTTGCACTCACCAAATCTGCACTTTATGTATGATAGAGTAAACACAGAGTAGAGGAAGAATAGAAATATGCATTTGAAGTAGGTGGGGTGATGATTTCTATTCTTGTTTTGCAGCATTATTGTAACAACAGATAATCCAGGTACCCGTTCCATGCTAAGCATTTCTCTAGGCGCTGACCATAAGGCAATGAAAAGATAATCATGCCTGTCATGGGTGTGGGGGGAGGGAGGTTGATGATTAAATAACAGAAAACATGTAAAGCACTTATCTATTAATACATGCTAGCTCCTTTTATGTTTAGCCATGTGGCTACAGATCAAATGCATCATTTCCAGGATGGTGTGTGAAGGAGCTATGTCACCTGGCTGGATCCTCACTATCCAGTGAAACCTCAGCCTGGATACCTATATCACAACAACAGCTCCTTTCAGAAGCAAGTGACACCACACATGGATAGCCACCATCCCCATTCTTGAATCTGGGAATTTCTAGGTGGTTAAGCTAATAGTTGTCAAGGAAGACCACCCAATTTTTCTAATATTTTTATCTACCATGGTGTATTCCTTTTTTTTCCCCCCTGGCCTTTAGAACTTCTGCTCAATAACCCTAGGTAAAGTGGAATTACTGTGAACGGTACTAGGTGCCCTGGAGCAGAGTGAAAGGGAAATTGAGACAGTAAGACCTTTTTCCTGAATTCAAGAAGCTTATGACAAAGTAGCATTGGTGGCATCCTTAGAGGTAGTCCTCACAGTGGTTAAGAGCAAAAGCACTGGAGCCTGACTTCCTGAGTTCAAATCCCAGCCCTGTTGCTAGCTATGTAAGTGAACTTGAGCAAGTTTCATACACTTTCCGTGCCTCAATTTCCTCATCTGTGAAATATGGATAATAGTAGAACACATGTCACTGTGAATAAACCTAAAACTTTGAATAGTGCCTGGAACATAGCAAGCACTCAACAAATCCTAAGGATTATAAAAATTACTTCTTATTGCAATTATCTGTGTCTATGACTGTCTCTCTACCAGATACCAGAGGATATAACTAGTAAACAATCTATCTCTTGAGTTCAAGTTGCAGGTATGTTGTATTAGGCCAAGACTCATGTCTACCAATGTGATTCTAGTAAAAAGAGATGCTTTTTTGACAGATCCAACAAAAGTATTGCAAGAAAGGTTATGACTTGCCCAGCCTGGGTCATGTGCAGAGCCTTGTGCCTAGACGTGTGGATCATCCCATCTAATGGGATGAGTTCCCTAAAGGAAAGAGAAATTCTGGGGAAAGCAAGATAGGCAGGTAAAATTACAGACATCCACAAAGGGGGTCATGATAATGAAGCTGAAATAGCTACCTGATCCCCCAAATCTGTCCTTTTTTAAAAATTTTCTGAGCATAACAGATAGACTACATTTCCCAAACTTTCTTGCAGTCAGGATGGTGATTAACATGTAGGCCATGGAATGGAAGCTGGAAGGTTGAATGCCCTTCTGAGCCCAGGCTTTTAAAAATTATGTGGGGCCTTTTCCTCACTGTCCTTCCCCTTATACCAGCTGGATGAAGATGATAATTAGACACTCAAGGAGCCACAAGGCAAATGGAACCTCCATCTCCACTTAGAGAAGGTCTGCCCATCCAACCCGATTACCCACCCAGCACTGTTGCCTACTAGGAAGCATGTATCTGTCATGTTGTTCCATTACCTGTCTGGGGCAATTTGTTATTTCTAACTATCTATCTAGCCTATCCTAACTCATACAGGTAATAATATTAAAACTAGGGTTCAACTTATAAAGGGTTTTAAAAGTCAATTGGTAAAATGGACAGCCTGCAGAACTATGAGCTAATAAAATCTCTTTTCTTATAAATTACCCAGTCTCAGCTATTTCTTTATAGCAGTGCAAGAAGGACCTAATACACATTATTATCCCCATTATACAGATGAGGAAATTGAGGAACAAAGACTTAATCAAGTGCTTGGCCAAGTTGAGTAGCTCATAGAGCTGAAACTTTACACCATTGTCTGTACAGCTGAAACTTCACACCACTGTCACCCACAACCTATCAATAACCTATGAGAAAGACAGAGAAGGACCCACAACAAATCCTAAAAAGCCAAGCTCAGGGAAACAGGGTGTTCATTAAATGTTAGTTGAATGAGTAAAAAGTCAAAATGTTGGGAAGAGCCAACAAATCAAAGATGCAGGGAAACTTGACTCGCCCTACCCTTCCAAAAGATGCTGGAAAGACACTGAGAGATGACTCTGAATCTCTGCTTTTGCTGCATTGGACTTGATGAAAGAAGCTCAGATGCCCCTGGCAGTCCAGGGGCCAGGGAATTTATTTCAGGAAAAAAAAATTGGTGAGGACATGCTTGCTTCATTAGCTGCCCATCCATGTAGAAGACAGACCAAAGAAAGATGTACTTTCCAACCTCTCCAGAGAAAGAGCCCAACAGGCTTTGACAGATATCTCGAAGCCCCTGTCTGCAGCTTTTAAACAGTTGGCTTAACAACTGCCTTTAATTTCACCAAACGTAAGTTATTGATCCTGAACTCTGTTGCCTGGAAGCCCAATCTTGATTGTTAATTGAGCTATTGATTTGGGGCTCACATTAACTGTTCCTGAAGGGATGAATCCTAGGTCATGTGGGCAGGTGGGCTAGCGAGGTGCAGAAGGTGAGGGCTCTACAGGAAAGTGATTTTAATTAGTAATAATAGCTTCATATTTAGCCAACTGGCTTGTAATACACGCAGTGACATACCTATAGATCAGGCAGACAAACCAGTGGGCCTCCTTCTATAGGAAAACTAAATTAGGTCAATTATCTAACTGTTGGGTGATTTCAGATAGTTACTTAACTCAAAACATACCTATTTCTGCATGTGTCAGATCCAGAGCTCAGTCTCCAAAGCTTACTCCAGTTGGAAGTATAATTAGTCAGGCTGGCCTTTCCCCTACCCCTTTCCAAGATAACATTTTAATGCTTAGAAATTTCCAGCAAAAAAAAAAAAAAAGATAATTAATAGGAGAATGGTTATATGAAAGGACTTACATCTCTGCCATGGAATTGTTATGGAGTCACTTGTCAACACCAATTAACTTGGCAGAGCAGATTCCACAAGAGATGTATCATAAGTTAAAAAGCCACATTCTAGAAAGGTATATATAAAATGATCACAATTTTTTAAATAAGCAATTAACAACAACCATATTGTTTACATGGGCCAAGAGAAAGACAGGGAAGGACCCACAACAAATCCTAATATTGGCTAACATTGGGGTGGGCATGGAGATGGATGAGGGGAGCACAAGCATGTTATTTAAAATTTAGTAGGTTGGGTGCAGTGGCTCTCTCCTGTAATCCCAACACATTGGAAGGCCAAGGCAGCAAGATGGCTTGGGCCCAGGAGTTTGAGACCAGCCTGAGCAACACAGGGAGACCCTGTCTCTACAAAAAAAAAATTAAAAAGAAAAATTAGCTGGCCATGGTGGCACACCCCTGTAGTATCAGCAACTCAGGAGGCTGAGACAGGATGATCACTGGATCCTAGGATTAGAGGCTGCAGTGAGCCATGACTGTATCACTGCACGCCAGCCTGAACAACAGCGCAAGACTCTGTCTCTAAAAATATATTTAACATATATTTACATAATGCTTATTATGTATAGGACACTATTTTAGGTATTTTATAAATATTGACTCATTTAATCCCCTATAACTAACTGATATAGGCACCATTAAGATATAGTTTGGATATCTGTCCCCACCCACATCTCATGTTGAATTGTAATCCCATTTTGGTGGTGGGGCCTGGTAGGAGGTAACTGGGCTATGAGGCTGAATTTCTCATGAATGGTTTGGTACTACCTCTTGGTTCTGTTCTTGTCATGGTGAGTCAGTTCTCACAAGATCTGGTTGTTGTGAAGTGTGGCACCTCCCCCACCCACACTCACTGTCTCTCTCTGTCTTCCTCATGCTTTTGCCATGTGACCTGCCTGATCCCCCTTTGCCTTCTGCCATGAGTAGAGCCTTCCTTGGGCCTCCCCAGAAGCAGGCACCAGCATTATGCTTCCTGTACAGCCTGCAGAACCATGAGCCAATTACATCTCTTTTCTTATACATTACCCAGTCTCAGCTATTTCTTTATAGCAGTGCAAGAATGACCTAATACACATTATCATTTCTCACTATACAGATGAGGAAACTGAGGAACCAAGAATTAATCAAGTGCTGGGTCAAGTTGAGTAAGTAAAGCTGAAACTTTATACCATTGTCTGTAAAGCTGAAACTTTATACTGTAACCCACGACCTATTAAAATCTCTGGGATACAGCACTGAACAGACCAATAACAAGCAGCAAAATTGAAATGGTAATAAACAATTTACCAACAAAATAAAGTCCAGGTCCAGATGAATTCACAGCAGAATTCTACTAGACATTCAAAGAAGAACTGGAACCAATGATATTGACAGTATTCCACAAGACAGAGAAAGAGGGAATTCTCCCTAAATCATTCTGTGAAGCCAGTATCATCCTAATACCAAAACTAGGAAAGGGCATAACCAAAAAAGACAACTACAGACCAATATCCCTGATGAACATAGATGCAAGAATCCTTAACAAAATACTGGCTAACTGAATCCAACACCATATCAAAAAGCTAATTCACCATGATTAAGTGGGTTTCCTATTGGATACACGGACGGTTTAACATACACAAGTCAATAAATGTGATACACCACACAAACAGAATTAAAAACAAAAATCACATAATCATCTCAATAGATGCAGAAAAAGCATTCAACAAAACCCAGCATCCCTTTATGATTAAAACTTTCAGCAAAATCGGCATACAAGGGACATATCTCAATGTAATAAAAGCTATCTATGAAAAACCCACAGCCAACATAATACTGAATGAGCAAAAGTTGAAAGCATTCCCTTAGAGAACTGGAACAAAACAAGGATGCCCACTCTCACCACTTCTCTTCAACATAGTACTGGAAGTCTTAGCCAGAGCAGTAAGACAAGAGAAGAAAATAAACGGCATCCAAGTTGGTAAAGAGGAAATCAAACTGTCACTGTTTGCTAATGATACGATTGTTTACCTAGAAAACCCTAATGAATCCTCCAGAAAGCTCCTAGAACTGATCAATGAATTCAGCAAAATTTCTGGGTACAAAATTAATGTACACAAATTAGTAACTCTTCTATACACCATCCATCAGCAACCAAACTGAGAATCAAATGAAGAACTCAACCCTTTTACAATAGTTGCAAAATAAATAAAATACTTACGAATATACTTAACCAAGGAGGCAAAATACCTCTACAAGGAAAACTACAAAGCACTGCTGAAATAAATCACAGATGACACCAACAAATGGAAACACATCCCATGCTTATAAATGAGTAGAATCAATATTGTGAAAATGACTACTGCCAAAAGTAATCCACAAGTTCAATGCAATTCCCATCAAAATACCACCATCATTCTTCACAGAACTAGAAAAAAAATCCTAAAATTCATATGGAAGCAAAAAAGAGCTTCAAAGCAAGAGTAAGCAAAAAAAAAAAACAAATCTGGAAGCATCACATTACCTCATTTCAAAATATACAATAAGGCCATAGTCACCAAAACAGCATGGTACTGGTATAAAAACAGGCACATAGACTAATGAAACAGAATAGAGAACCCAGAAATAAACTCAAATACTTACAGCCAACTGATCTTCAACAAAGCGTACAAAAACATAGAGTGGGGAAAGGACGCCCTTTCAACAAGTGGTGGATAATTGACAGGCCATGTGCAGAAGAATGAAACTAGATCCTCATCTCTCACCTTATACAAAAATCAATTCAAGGTGGATTGAGGACTTAAATCTAATACCTGAAACTATAAAAATTCTAGAAGATAACACTGGAAAAACACTTCTAGACATTAACTTAGGAAAGGATTTCATAAAAGCAATGCAATAAAAACAAAGATAAATAGTTGGGACTTAATTAAACGAAAGAGCTTTTGCATGTCAAAAGGAACAGCTAGCAGAGTAAACAGACAACCCACAGAGTGGGAGAAAATCTTCACAATCTATACATCTGACAAAGGACTAATATCCAGAATCTACAACAAACTCAAACAAATTAGCAAGAAAAAACAAACGATCTCATCAAAAAGTTGCCTAAGGACATGAATAGACAATTCTCAAAAGAAGATAGGTAGGTTCCTAATGCTGCTGTAAAAAATTATCACAGACTTAGAAGCTTAAACAACACAAACATATTAGCTTATGTTTCTGAAGGTCAGAAGTTCAGCATAGGTTTTCCCAGGCTAAAATCAGGGGCCAGCACATCTGCCTTCCTTTCTAGCTCTAGGGGAGGATCCACATTCTTGATCATTCAGGTTGTTGGCAGAACTCAGTTCATTGCAGTGGTCATTTTTGGAGTCCTCATTTTCCTTCTGGCTATTAGCTGAGGGATGCTCTTAATTTCTAGAGGCCACCCTCATTTCCTGACTTGAGATTCCTTCTTTTCATCTTCAAAGCCAGCAATGGCAGATTGAGTTCCTCTCATGCTTTGAATATCTCCTCCTCTTTTCATCTCATGTCTCTGACCCAATGGAGAAAGGTTCTCCACTCTTAATGACTCATGCATTTAGATTAGGGCCACACAAAAAATACAGGATAACTTCATTATCTCTAGGGCTGTACCCTTAATCACATCTGCACAGCCTCTTTTGCTATGCAAGATATCATATTTACAGGTTCTAGGGATTAGGAAATTAACATCTCTGGGAGGCCATTATTCTGCCTGCCACATTCCTGAAAGTTTTTATACATCCAGGAGACACACTGTGTTTTAAGGTATGTTTTCAGTAGTAAAGGTGAAAAGGATTGAATCAAATGTACTCTCAGATCCCTTTCCGTTAAACTGAAGAATATTGGCATGTCAGCTGTTTCTACAGAGCTCTGTATATATGTATCAAAACATCTCACAATACTCCGTAAGTATGTACAATTATTATGTGTCACTTAAAAATAAATAAAATTATTTTGTTAAAGAATCCAGTTTCTTATCACCATATTTGTTGTAATCACAGGCACCGATTTTTCCTAGTAGAAAAATCTTCAGTAATTTTCCAGAAAGGAAAACTACCTGGACCAAGTGTCCATGTCCCTGCCACACTCTCAGTCTTCTCCATGTAAATGTGGTGTAAAATCAGAACTGTGTTCAAATTCTACTTCCATCAGCACTTGCTAGCTTCAAACCTTCTTCTGAAAAAGAAATCAAGAAAGCAATCCCATTTATAATAACTACAAATAAAATAAAGTATCTAGGAATGAACTTAACCAAAGAAGTAAAAGATCTCTACAATGAAAACTATAAAACATTGATGCAAGAAATCAAAAAGGACACAAAAAATTGAAAGATATCCCATGTCCATGGATTAGAAGAATCAGTATTCTTTAAATGTCCATACTACACAAAATAATTTACAGATTCAATACAATCTCTATCAAAATACCAATAACATTCTTCACAGAAACAGAAAAAAAAAGAATCCTAAAGTAATAAGGAACCACAAAAGACCCAGAATAGCCAAAGCCATCCTGAGCAAAAGGAACAAAACTGGAGGAATCACATTACATAACTTCAAATTGTTCTACAGAGTTATGGTAACCAGAACAGCATGACACTGCTATAAAAATAGACACATAGACCAATAGAACATAATAGATAATCCAGAAATAAGTTCATATATGTACAGTGAACTTATTTTCAACCAAGGTGCCAGGAACATAGGCTAGGGAAAAGACCGTATCTCAATAAATGGTGCTAGTAAAACTGGATATTCAGATGCAGAAGAATAAAAGCAGGCTCATACTTCTCAATATATACAAAAATCAAATCAAAACAGATTAAAGGCTTAAATCTAAAACCTCAACTATGAAACTACTACAAGAAAACATTAGGGAAACTCTCCAGGACATTAGTCTAGACAAAGATTTCTTGAATAATAACTCGAAAGCACAGTTAACCAAAGCAAAAATGGACAAATGGGATAATATCGAGTTAAAAAGCTTCTTCACAGCAAAGGAAACAATCAACAAAGTGAACAGACAACCCACAGAATGGGAAAAATATTTGCAAACTACCCATCTGACAAAGGATTAATAACCATAATATATAAGGAGCTCAAACAACTCTACAGAAAAAAAAAACTAATAATGTGATTTTAAAGCAGACAAAAGATCTGAATAGATATTCTTCAAAAGAAGACATACAAAGGACAAACAGACACATGTAAAGCTACTCAACCTTACTGATCATCGGAAAAATACAAATCAAAACTGCAGTGAGTTGTCGTCCCACTCCAGTTAGAACAGCTTATATCCCAAGACAGGCAACAATAAATGCTAGGGAGGATGTGGAGAAAATGGAACCTTCAAACACTGTTGAAGGAAATATAAATTAGTACAACAGTATGAAGGTTCCTAAAAAAACTAAAAACAGAGCTACCGTCTGATTCCTCCCCATTCCCTGGGGACACTTGACAAAGCCTGAGAACATTTTTGGTTGTCACAACTGAGGTATGAGGTGAGACTTGACTCCAGAAGCAGGGCCTGGACACTGGACCAAATTGAGGACTAGCTAAAAACAGGGATAAGGTAGAAGCAGCCTTCCAGAAAACATGCCCATCAGTGTCCCATGTCAGCCTACCACTGCCATGGCAACACTCAGGATTTACCACGCCTTTCAATGGCAACCACTCAAAAGCTGTCAACCTTCTCCTAGAAATGTCTGCATAAGTCACTCCTTAATTTGCATATAATTAAAAGTAGGTATCAATATGACTGCAAAACTGTCCTCACCTGCTACTCTCTGCCCTACTCTGCAGGAAGTCATGGAGCTGTAACACTGATGCTTTAATAAAGCTGTTTTCTTCTACCCTACCACTGCTCACCCTTGAATTCTTTCCTGGCAAAGCCAAGAACCCTCGTGGGCTAAGCCCCATTTAGGGGCTTGCCTTCCCCATATCACAGCAGGAGGAGGGGAGTGCTACTGGCATCTGGGGGGTAAAGGCCAGGGAAGCTGCTAACATCCTACAATGCACAGGATACCCTACTCTTTGCAATGCAGAATTATCAGGCCCAAACTATCAATAGTGCTGAGGTTGAAAAACCCTGCTTTACAACAACTCACCCTTCTTTTGTTATGCTAAATAAAGCACCAAATAACCTGAGTCCACCAGTCACAGACTCACATCATCAACATGGAAATTGCACAGAAGATGTAGCATCTCACATACCCACAGGGGCCACACGGCTCAGGGGACGACCACCGGGCAGACACGCTGGTGACCCATAATCTTCACTGAAGTAAACTGGGCTGGGGAATGGCATGAACAGCCGAGACCCCTTTCTCACATCTGAGCCCTGAGCTGCAGCTCAGCAGGAAGCCAAGTCTGTTTGACAAGTGTAAGCTCCTTGTCAATGCTGTTAAAGGTTTCAAAGCCTCTCTCTCCAAGATGGAGGTATTCTCTGAAGGAGAAACTTCCCAGCAGTCCCGGCCACTGCAATTCAAACAGCAGTAGCTTCCTGGAGCGGAGCCTGACCTTGTGTGGCAGGAGCTCAGCAGAGCGGGGAGCAACGTTGATTTCTGAAGACTGTCAAGTGAGAGCTACTTTGGGCTGAGTTGTAGGGAACTGGAGATCTATAAACCTTTTTATGTGCAGAGAGAAAGGAGCCAGCATTGTTTCCAATGAGTTTCCCAGGTGAGAGAAGGCAAGCAGAGGCTGAGTGACAGTCAGACAAGGAGCAAGTTTCCCTTTTATTAACAGGCTCATAA
Source organism: Cacajao melanocephalus (assembly GCA_963573385.1). Classification (NCBI taxonomy): domain Eukaryota; kingdom Metazoa; phylum Chordata; class Mammalia; order Primates; family Pitheciidae; genus Cacajao; species Cacajao melanocephalus. Next base: position 12,201 of record CAUYLG010063532.1, read on the forward strand.
AGCTACTTTAAAAAATAAATTAAAGCTAGAAAAATATCCTTGCAACTGCCCGAAGGGAAGGGGGATGGGAGCTGTGCTGATCAGCCTGGCAGTGACATTGCAGGGACATGCTCTTGCAAGATCAGCTGAATGTCCAGAGGCTGCAAAGCACACCCTAGGGCAAGTTGCTCTTGAGTTTTGACCCCAGGTAATTGGTACTTGTAGTCTGCACCCTCAGGTGAGTCCTGAGACAAAAAGCCCATCCCCAAGGCGTGACTCTACAGTATGGAGGAGGGGGCCTCTGAGAGTTGCTTCTGCACCATTCAGTCAGGCCCTGAGATGGAGACCCATAAATCACCACTGAGCTTGAGCCCTTATGCCTGTCCTGAGACTCCTCACTAATCTAGAGGCAAGCCAAGCCCTGGAGCCTGGTATCAAATGGATGCTTCACCCGTTTTTCTTCCCTGTTCTCTGATCCTCCTCTTTCCCTAACTTCAATTTCCTTTCCGTCTCCTTTCTGTTCCTTTTCCTCCTTCCTCTGTTCTTTTTTTCCTCTCAAAGGATTCCAATTGCCACTGTGTAAGGTGAGGCACACCTTATTTCTCACATGAGCAGATATAACCATGTCAGGTCACTCCACCATATGTAATTCTCAGTGGCTTCCCACTGGGGCCAACCAAGCCCCCTAGCATGGAACACAAAACATCATAGGTGATTCCAGACTGCTTTCCAGTCTCACCCCCGATACCACTGTGTGCATGCACATGCACACGCACACGCGCGCACACACACACACACACACACACAGACACCACTTTCTGCCCTTCCCAAGCACAGCATATCATTTTAAGCCTCTACTCACAATTATAATAAGCTAACATTTAATAAATGGTTCCCTCTATGCTAGAAGCTTTCTATTGATTAGCTCATTGAATTTTCACAAAAATTGGATGAGGTTAATTCTGTCATCCTCATTTTTCAGACGCAGAAACAGAGGTTTAATGAGGCTAAACTGACCATCAAAGATGATACAGCACTACAGATGGGATTTGATATCAGCTAGGTACAGCAGTACAATCACAGTGACCTCCGCTGCCTCCATACCTGTGTCCCTGGACCTGCCCTGTTTCCTTCTTGGAAACCCTTACTCTTTCTCTAGATGAAATGAAACCATTTGCTTTTTTTTTTTCCTGTATAAACCGACTCTGATATGTATATGCCCTGAAACTGTCTCTTTTTTTTTCACTTTATGTATTGAATGCCAAAAACCATGCAAGATGCTGGCAATACAGTGATGAATAGAAAGCAACCTTCAAAATGAGGCCCGTGGATTTTAGATTCTATGAAGCCAGGCACCAAATCTGTGTTGTTTGCTGGGTCCCTGAGACCTAGCACAGGGCTTGCTATGGAGGAGGCATTCAAAATCCGTTTAATGCAGAAAGCAAAAGACTGAATAAATGAAGGCAAATTCAGAGGGAGGTGGTACCTCCTTGCCGAGATTCCATCTCGAAAATAACCCAGTGGCGGTGTTCTTAGAGGGACCGTCCCATAGCCATATCCCATTAGCACTACTGATAGCATCATTCATTCATTCAATAAACATTCACCAGACGCCTGTTAATCGCTGTGCCCTAGGTTGGGTGCCGGAGATGACAAAGGATGAAACACAGTCCCTGCCCTTGAGGGAGTTAGCTGGTGAGAGAGCAAAAGACAATTACAGTGTGGTGTCCTCAGCACGCTACCGCAGGAGTAAGCCACAGGGTGGAGATTTTGAGAGTACAGGGATGCAGCTCCTAATCGTATGTGAGAAATCATGGAAGGCTTCCTGGGGAAAGTGACATGCGAGCAGAGACTTGACGGATGAGAAGGAATTAGCCAGATCTAAGTACCTGTGTATGTGTGCGTGTGAGTGTATGTGTGCGTGTGGGTGTATGTGCATGTGTGTGCACACGCATGCATGTGCACACACCTCGGGATGGGATGGAGAAACATCTCCAAGTGGAGGTGTCAACATATGCAGGATGCAGAGGAAGAGAAAAGAGAAACTGTTCATTATGGCTTGTGCATGTGTGGAACATAAAAAGCTGGAAGGCAATGGCCAGGTGCCATGGCTCACACCTGTAATATCCATGCTTTGGGAGGCTGAAGTGGGAGAATCATTTGAGATTGGGAGTTTGAGATCAGCCTGGGTAACATAGCAAGACCAGGTCTCTACAAAAACCTTTTAAAAAAAATTAGCCAGTTGTGATGGTGCATGCCTGTAGTTTCAGTTACTTGGAAGGCTGAGGGAGGAGGATCACTTGAGCCCATGAATTCAAGGCTGCAATGAGCCGTAATCGTGCCACTACACTCCAGCCTGGACAACAGAGCAAAACCCCCACCTCTAGAATTAAAAAAATAATAATAAATGTTTGTCACTAAAACTAAAGAGTTTATCTTATGCCATTTGAAAGGATTGAATTTTATTCAGAAGGATTGTTGATCTCATTCTCGCAATGTTAAAATAAAGAAAGAAAAACGCGTGGACCTCGGTTTGATACTCTGGAAGGAGAATGGGATTCGCAGTCTGCCAAGTACAAAAAACAAACAAAACAACAACAACAAAAAAAAAAATTAAAAAAATATGGCAGCACCGTAGCAGCCCCTTCCCTATGTTTCTGCTTCTGAAAAGTTTCCTGAGACCCTAGTTCCCAGCCTGGTATGCCCACATGGAGGTAGGGGCGTGGTGGTCAGTCCTGTAACTCATCTGCCTCAGGGATCCGTATCCATCAGCCTCCTTAATGATATTTTGCTACTTATCTCCTTTGTCAAACAAATTTCTATTTTAAAAAATTTGTATTGGATTTTATGATATTGATCACATTAAAGCAAAGTTTTAAAAACTGGAAAGTAGGCTGAGGAGAGAAGGTAGGAGATTAAGAGAAGGTACAGTGTCAGTCCTCATATATTGCAGCTGAGTGGCAGCTTCGTCTCATCTTTGCACTCCTAGGAGCAATAAACGCCAGAAATGCTTGGGTGAGGAAAGAGCAAGTTGAAGAAAACGATGTTAACTTTGACTAGGTTATTGCTAGAGAAGCTGACACTGTTATCATTGCTTTGTGGCTGGGCCTTCACTCAGCTTTGAATACTTTTCCTCCTCTGTCCTCCACTGCACCTTTCAAAATTCAACACAGTTATCTTCAGGTCGGTTGACATTAATTAAGCACCAATTGCATGCAAAGTCCTGGGAAATCAGCGAAACATGCCCCATTCGCTGTCATCAAGGATCTCAAAATCTTAAGCTGTAATCGACTGGAATTGGATTACAGGAAATTTGCTTTAAATAGTCATTACCCTTGATAATACCCTTTGCAGCATGCTTTATACATGTGTTATCACTTCTAATCCTCACAGCAACCCCAGGAGGTAGGTTTCTATTGAGCCTCACTTTATGAATGAGTAAACAAGCTCTTAGAGGCTTAAAGACCTGCCTGAGATCACCCAACCAGAAAAGGGTGAAGGTGGGATTCTTAGTCTAAAGGTTCAACCACGACAGTATACATTTTGTAAGTGGCAGAGCTAAGTATTGAGTCATTGTCTGCTTGAATCCAAACTTTCTGTAACTAATCATCAAGCAATGGTACCATTTGGAAATTAGGTTTAATGCTGGTATGTGGCTTGAACCCCAATACTGCATTCTCCCCATCCAACATAAGGATATGTTCTGTATTGTAAGAATATCAAAGGAGGCTTCAGTCATTCCATCCTGGACTGGAGAAGGCTTCAAAAAGGAGGGGATGCTGAAAATTAGTCCCAATAACAGTCTTTACCATACACTGGGCACTTACTGTGAGCTTGATGCTACACCAGACTTTAATACGTCATCTCATTTCATCCTTAAAACAACACTCTGTCAGCTCCGTTCTGGCTGCCATAACACAATACCATAGACTGGGTGGCTTATAGATAACGGAAATTTATTTCTTACAGTTCTGGAAGCTGGAAGTCCAAGATGTGAGTGCCAGAATGATCTGGTTCTGGTGAGGGTCCTTTTCCACGTTGCAGACAATGATCTTCTCATTGTCTCTTCACCCAGAAAAAAGAGGGTGAGAGAGCTCTTTGGGGTACCTTTTATAAGGTCACTAATACCATTCACAGTGGCTCTACCCTTATGACCTAATCACTTCTCAAAGGCCCTGCCTCCTGATACCATCACCTGGGGCTTTAGAATTTCAAAATATGAATTTGCAGGGGACACAAACATTCAATGCAGAATACCCTCCAAGGTAAATTTCTGTCACAAAGGCTTGGTTTCCCACCCAGCTGCCATGCACCCCCTTCCTTTTTGCTAAGAGAGCTGGCATCTTCCTCACTACCCTCCATGCAGACAGCGAAGTATGGGTCCCTTCACAATCCATGAATCTTGACATCTCTAAGCCAATGCCAATGGGCTCACTGGCTTGCCAAGCAATCTTCAAAGCGCAAGCATGTGATTCAGCTCTGGTCACTGAAATACGATGGAAATTCTGCTGTAGAGCTTCTGGGAAACGTTTGCACACTCTTAAGAAAAAGAAACACATGGCGTGCATTTTTTTTTGCTCTTTCTGGGTGTTGTCACCTGCATATACTATCTAGATAAGCAGGCTTCATCTTAGATAATGCAGGATCCAGCCTAAGAAGAAAAGCCAGGCCTAGTGTGGTGGTTCATGCTTGTAATCCCAGCACTTTGGGAGGCCAAGGCAAGTGGATGACCTGAGGTCAGGGGTTCGAGACCAGCCTGACCAACATGGGGAAACTCTGTTTCTACTAAAAAATACAAAATTAGCCGGGCTGGTGATGCATGCCTGTAATCTCAGCTACTTGGGAGGTTGACGCAGGAGAATCACTTGAACCTGGGAGGTGTAGGTTGCAGTGAGCCAAGACTGTTCCATTTCATGCCAGCCTGGTCGACAGAGCAACACTCTATCTCGAAAAAAAAAAAAAGAAAGTTCTTCTTGGCAGCATGGGGTGGCCCATGCTGTAATCCCAGCACTTTAGGACGACAAAATAGGCAGATCGCTTGAGCCCAGGAGTTCAAGACTAGACTGGGCAACATAGCGAGATACCCTGTCTCTACAAAAAATGCAAAAAAAAAAAAAATAGCCTGCTGTGGTAACAGGCACCTGTAGTTCCAGCTACTTGGGAGGCTGAGATGTGGGGATCAACTGAACTCAGGAGGTCGAGGCTGCAGTGAGCTGAAATTGTGCCACTGCACTCCAGCTTGGGTGACAGAATGAGACTCTGTCTCAAAAACAAAGTTCTTGCGCTTGCAATGGCTTGCACATCTGCCTTGCTTACATCTCTAATGGAGTCTTCTACCACTCCCCTGCTCTTTTACTATGTCCAGTCCAACCCACCTTCTTTCTGCTACTCAAACACAGCAAGGGGGTTTCTACCTCATGATCTTATCCTTGTTCTTCCTTCTGTCTTAAATGCAACTTCCAGGTTCCTTTAAAAGTGCTTTTTTTCTCATCATACAGGTCTCAGCTAGAATTTCACCTCCACAGAGAAGTTTCCCTTGAGATCCTACCCCCCAGAGAACTGCAGAGAGAGAAAGAGAGAGAGGCTGACTTTGTTCTTCTGCATTTGACATTATGAGAAAATCCTGGGTGCTTTAAGAATGAACATTGTAGATAATAGAAGTACCAACTGCAGAATTCCATTTCCATGTAAATGACCCAGACAAGCAAAGCACTGACTCACCCCAAGAAGAATCTACCTGGAGGAAAAAAAATGTTGTTTACAAGAACCATACCAGATGTTGGACTTGGAAAGCCCTGTCTTGACATTTGAAGGCTACCAAGGGAGATACAGGGACTCGAGGTCAGGCAGAGAAAAAGCAGCAGAACAGAGTTCATTTAGAAGTGACTTTACATATTAAGTTAATTCCCAGTATAATTCAAGAGTCTGATGGGGGATGGAGGACTAATGGGAAAAAAAGGAGCCCTTTAAAAGTGCTGAAGAGAGAGCAAGACCCATAATTCCATCTACAAGTAATGGTAGTTGAAATTGGTTGTCCCTGATTTGAATAATCTTGATGGCATCGTTATTTTTAATTGTGATTAGTGGTCGTAATGTGCTAATAAATAAGGCGAGAGACAAGGTACAACCTTGCCTTGTCCCACAAGCGAGTTGGAATGGAGATGGCTGGAGGCTGTCAGGCTCTGGACCGGAGGAGTCCCAACCAGGGCATGTGCCTGAGAACTAAAGGTCGATCTCCGTGAGCTTTTGAGACAGAAGACTTCTGAGCAAATTTCCTCCACTCCGAGATCAAGCCATTCCACCAAAAAATAAAGCACTGGGCTTGTTTTTCCTTCAGGTAGCTCTTCACTGGAAGAAAGTCACTCGTGTGTCCCAAGCACCCCACTGGAAAGTAGCACTCGGAAAGCCCTTTTCCCGGCTTATTAACAATATCATCCATCCTAGAGCAGCAAGCACAGTGGCCCACTGGAAGGTTCTCCGCTATATACTTTGAAGATATTCTCAGTGATAGGAGGTTTTTGACGTGGTTAAGTAGTAGGTGAGAGGTTAACCCCAGAACCAAGATGGCCAAAAAGCCAGGAGTCCACCACCAGTATTGTATGTGTCCCCAGTATAACTCTAAGGGAAATATATTCATTTCCTAGGACTCCATGGCAAAGGAGTGCAAAGTAGGTAGCTTAAAACAGCAGAAATTTATTCTCTCAAAGTTCTAGAGGCCAGGAGTCTGAAATCAAGGTGTGCTAGGGCCATGCTCTCTTCCACATTCTTACAGGTGCTGACAACGCTTGCCTTCCTGGCTGGAAGCTGCCTAACAAAGCTCTGCCTCCCCAGTCACAGGGCCATCCTCCCTCTGTGAGTCTGCGTCTCCGCACAGCACTCGCCTCTGCATGTGTCTGTCTCTATGTCTCTTCCCCTCTCTGATGACTCCCGTCATACTGGATTAAGGGCTCATTCTATATCAAGATAACTTCAGCTTAGCTAATATCTCGATTACTCTGCAAAGACCCTATTTCTAAATAAGGTCACGTGCACAGGTACCAGGGACTAAGACTTCAGCATGTCTTTTGGAAGAATGTGTTTCAACCCACAACAGGAAATGAATTGCTTTGATGAGGGGGGAAAAGCTGATGGGAAAGACAGACAGAAAAGAAGAAAGAAAGAAAGAAAGAAAGAAAGAAAGAAAGAAAGAAAGAAAGAAAGAAAATAAATAAATAAACAAGTGTACTAGATTTGTCCTTTTAAGCCAGTTTAAGCAGTGTGCCTCCTCTGTGCTGTTGAAATTGGCAGCCC
>CAUYLG010063535.1:0-27726 GCA_963573385.1 Cacajao melanocephalus
TCACCGTGGGGGTGGTGGTTTCCTTTACTTTTTTTTTTGCCACTGCCCCCCCGCCGGGGTGATAAAGCCTCACTCTTCCCCCAACAAAAAAAAAAAAAAAAAAAAAAAAAAAAAAAAAAAAAAAGAGGCAGGAGGGATTAGTTGGGGTTAGAAGAAAATCTCAGCCTGGATTTCAGACCCCACCTTGAATGGACTGGCCAGAGACAGTAACAGAATTGGAAGCTAGGCTCGGAAGAGGTCTGGTGGGTGGGGCTGGCCCCAAAGTGGATGGGAGTAGAAAGGGCCTGTGATCCACTCCCCTAGAATATCCTTTCTTCCCACTACCTTTGTAAAACTCCTATGCAACCTTCAGGAGCCAATCTAAATGCTTCCTCTGCTGTAAAGACTTAACACACACTTCCAGGCTTTACCCCATCTCTGATTTCATCCACATTTCACTTGTGCCTTCTAAAACAGTAATCTTTCCTTATTCTTTCATTTCTCCTCCCTCCCTGCCCCCTCCCTGCTCCTCCTTCCCACTTCCTCTCTCGCTTCTTCCCTTCCTTCCTTCTTTCCTTCCATCCTTGCCTCCTTCTCTCACTCTTTCTTTCTCTTTCCTTCCTTCTTTCTTTTTTTTTTTTTTTTTTTTGAGACAGAATCTCACACTGTTACCCAGGCTGGAGTGCAGCCATCTTGGCTCACTGAAACCTCTGCCTCCCAGGTTCAAGCGATTCTTCTGCCTCAGCCTCCCAAGTAGTTGGGATTACAGGCTCTCGCCACCACGTCCAGCTAATTTTTGTATTTTTAGTAGAGACGGGGTTGGCCGCTCTGGTCACCATGTTGGCTAGGCTGATCTTGAACTCCTGAACTCAGACGATCCGGTCACTGCCACCTCCGCCTCTCAAAATGCTGGGATTACAGGAGTGAGCCACCAGGCCCCGCCCTTCTTTCTTTTCTGAGGTGGGATCATGCTGTGTCACCAGGCTGGAGTGCGGTGGCGTGATCATAGCTCACTGCAACCCTTGCCCCCAAGGCTCAAGTGATCCTCCTACCTCAGCCTCCTGAGTAGCTGAGACTACAGGCGTGTGCCACCATACCTGGCTAATTTTTGTATTTTTTGTAGAGATGGGGTTTTGTCATGTTGCCCAGGCTGTTCTTGAATTCCTGGGCTCAAGCTATCTGCCTGCCTAGGCCTCCCAAAGTGTTGGGATTACAGGCGTGAGCCACCACACCCCACCCCACCTCACCTCTCACTGGACATCTGCGATGTGTCAGGAACTTGCTGAGCACTTTGCCTCAGAGAGGGGCAAGGGGAGTGGCTTACCCAGGTCTCACAGCGGGGCCAGGCCAGACCAGGGGCCCAGGACCCCTGACCCTTGAGGCCTGTGCTCTGAATCACAGAGCTAAGCGTCTTCCTTCTATGCTCCTTCGTTTCCTTTGCAGGGGCGCTCTTTCCACCGTTAGATGGTAGCTAGCTGTCTCCTCCAAGAGTCCTCCCAGGGTCGGTCTGTGCCTCCTCCACTGCCGACCAGGTTCTCTGGCCCATCGTTCATAGCACTTTTCACAACCACAACGACTCCCTTCTTTTTTACCTGGATACTGTCTCTCTCCCCAACTAGACTGCGATTCCCAGAGGCCAGGGGCTGTGCACGTTACTCACTGCTGTGCCCATGTTAAAGAGGATTTGTTTGTGCTTCAAATACAGCAGACCTTAAATAACACCGGTTTAAACAATCGAGGGTTTATTTCTTGCTCAAGTAAATATAAGCAGTCCGGGGCTGGGAGGGCTTCATGGACCGTGGAGGATCCAGCTCCTATTGCCTTGTTGCTCTGCTATCCTCAACACCGGGCTTCAACCTCACGGTGCATAACAGCTGCTTCCGCTCCAGCCTCCATGCTCACATTCTGGTCAGCAGAAAGGAGAAAAAGGGAACATTGCCGCTGTCCTTTAAAGAAATTTCCCAGGAAATGGTCCAAATCACTTCTGCGGGCATCTCATTGGTCAGAACTTGATCACATGGCCACATCTAGCAGCAAGGAATGCTGGGAAATGTAGTTTTAGGCCAAATGGCCATACACCCAGGATGGGGGATAGGGGACAGGGTGTGCTATTTTTTTTTTTTTTTTTTTTTTTTTTTGGCAGGGTCTTGCTCTGTTGCCAGGGGTTGGAGTGCAGTTGGCCGATCTTGGCTCACGGCAACCTCTGCCTCCCGGATTCAAGTGATTCTCATGTTTCAGCATCCCAAGTAGCTGGGATTACAGGTGTGCACCACCACACTAGGCTAATTTTTGTATTTTTAGTAGAGATGGAGTTTCACCATGTTGGCCAGGATGGTCTCCATCTCTTGACCTTGTGATCCACCCACCTCGGCCTCCCAAAATGCTGGGATTACAGGTGTGAGCCACGGTGCCTGGCGGGTGTGCTATTCCTATGGAAGAGGAGAGAAGAGATCCAGCAGCCTATGTCACAGTCCCCACCTCCTGGCTCATAATAATAATAGTAGTAATAATATTAATACTAATAATGATAGCTGACATACATTTAGTACTTTACTTTGTAGTAATTCATTTAATCCTTGCAATAACATTCAAGGTAGGGAAACAGAGGAACAGTATTGGTCAAATCACCTACCCAAGGCCACCCAGCTGGTAAATAAAAGAGCTAGGATATCAATCTAGGGCCACATGGTTTCAGAGCTGACACTTCTCTACTTCTCCGTCATCCCTACTTGATCACTGTAGAGTGAATGACTCAACCTCCTAGATTTGCTCTTGTTGGCATGGGTTCCTTAAAGGGGCTGGGCACACAACAGTGTGGGTTCCTCACCCTGCCCCTTGGGCTGGCTCAGGGGCTGGGTTGTGGCCTCCAGAGCTGAGCCTGGCCTGATCCAAGAGGACTTAGAGAGGCTGGCTTCTGGATGGGTGGGAGTTTTGCTCCTGGGAGGGGAAGGAAGGGCAGGGACATCTATGATGGAGAGTTCCAGAGAACCAGCAGGGAGAAGGGACATGGAGGCAGCCCCTGACCTCCTTCCAAAACTGAGACTGAGTCAGTGTGAAACGAGGACCTTTCCAGGGCAGAGCAGAGCCTGGGGTGGCCCCACCAAGACTCCTGGGGTGGCCTGACCTTAGTGGAGGTGAAGGGAGGGACAGGCTTTTGTCTGGCCCCAGAGAAGCTCAGGAATGTGGCCTGCCCAGCGTGTCTCTAGCCCTCTCCCATGGCTGGCGGCTGCCTCCTCCTGGGGTGTCTCTGACACAGGGCTCCTCCTGGGGACATTTTCCTACTCAATCTGGGTTTCGTGCAGAAGGAGGAGGTCACAGGGACTCTGGAAAGACCTGGCCTCCAACCTGTGGCACAGTCCTCTAGGGAGAGAGGCCTCAGACAATCAGAGGGTGCTACTCCCTCCCCTACCCAGCCCTGCCTTGGACACCAGGTCACCCACTTGTCAGACCCCTGCAGGCTTCCCCGCTGTGCCTGGGAATCCTGAGGCTCCTGCTTCTTGTCCACATAGCCAAGGTCCCCAGTGCTTTTCTCTGCAGTGGGTGGTTGCGACCTTTTCTGTGCCATGGGCCGCTGTGGCATCTTTTGACACCTTCATGCCCTGTCTTCTTTGTACATGCATAACAAATACGTAGGATGACACAGGAAACCAAGTCATTGAAAATATAGCTATCAAGATATTTTTAAAAACACTTTTATTTTATTTTATTTTATTTTATTTTATTTTATTTTTGAGACAAAGTCTCGCTCCGTTGCCCAGGCTGGAGTGCAGTGGTGCGGTCTCAGCTCACTACAACTTCCGCCTCCTGGGTTCAAGCAGTTCTCTTACCTCAGGCTCCCAAGTGGCTGGGATTACAGGCACCTGCCACCATACCCAGCTAATTTCTCAAATTTTTAGTAGAGACTGAGTCCCACCTAAAAAAAAACCACACACATTTAAAAACCACATTTGTGGCACGGTGTGGTGGCTCACACCTGTAATCCCAGCACTTTGGGAGGCTGAGGCGGCTGGATCACCTGAGGTCCGGAGTTCCAGACCAGCCTGGCTAACATGTTGAAACCTGTCTCTACTAAAAATACAAAAATTAATGGGGCAGGATGGCAGTCACCTGTAATCCCAGCTACTCAGGAGGCTGAGGCAGGAGAATCGCTTGAACTCGAGGCAGAGGGTGCAGTGAACCGAGATCACACCACTGCACTCTGGCTTGGACCACAGAGTGAGACTCCATCTAAAAAAAAAAGAAGAAGAAGAAAAGAAAACATCACATTTGTGATGTGATAATAACTGTGTCTCTTTACTACGCATTAACAAGAGGCAGCAGCGGGTCTGTAATGAAGGAGTGATGAGTGAGATTTTGAGAAATCTGCAGCAGCTTTGATATGCTCAGAAGGTAGCCATGATTGCTGTTGGTAGCTGTGCTGCAGGTACTGCTGACGCCTGGGCTTGCTAGGTGTGATCATCATGGAAGGAGATACTAAACTGTAGCTAGAGAAAACGGAGATGGGATTTTTTTTTCTCCCCATCCAAGTTCATGAATGTCCTGAATTCTACTCATGGCATACCCCAGGTGAGTGGCCTCTGTTCTGCTCCCATAATTGGGGTGCAGGCCTTATGCCCAGCAAGCAGGAAGCTCTGGGGCTGCAGAGAAGGGAGGCTGGGGAGGGGTTGGAGAAGAGCCAATCGCTAAGGGAGAGGAGTTCTGGACTGCAGAATTACGTGACCCCAGCAACCGAAGAATTGTGGAAATGGAGGGAGAAGGAGAAACCAACTAGTTTGCTGATTTATCCAGCCTGGGGTCGTGGGCTGCAGAGTCCCTAACAGCAGAGGGAGGTGAGAAAGAGAGCCGGCAAGGAGTGGACCAGCTGAAACGATGCAGCTGGGGAGAGGGTGCTGGTCGCCTCTCGCTGGGTTGTGTTGTGGTAATGAACAACCTCCATGTCGCAGTGCCTTGGAGTCACAGAGATCGTTTTGCTTGTGTTGGGTGTCAGCTGAGCTGTAAGAGAGCAGCCGCTCTGCTTCGCATCCCCTTCTCTCCAGGATCCAGGATCCAGGATCCAGGCAGGACCATGGCTGTCTTCTGGTAGCATAGAAGCCCCATGAAGGCCCATGTCTGCTTAGCATGAGGTTTGTCCCTGGCATCCCTGCCTCTTCTAAATATGCAGGGCGTGCTCAACAAGTTGCCTTGACCCACAGGACCCAGGAGGGAGGCTTTGAAGCTATCCCCATCTTTCTAACAGGCCTCTGAGGCTCAGAGAGGGAGCAACAGTCCTTCCACCCTGCCCAGCAGGTACAGGGCAGGGCAGGGCGGAAGGACTACAAGCTTCCTGGACATGCCTTTGGTCCCAAGCCCTGGAGTCCCCTCCCCTTCCCGCCAGAAGAGATGTCCAGAGCCCAGCGCAGCCCAACTAATCAGTTCCTGGGACCATTCCCCAAACCAGGAGGTACCGATTCCTGGGAGAATCTGCAGAATCTGTAGGGAGTTAGGGGTCCCCATCAGAGCAAACCTCAGCTGTCCCTTAGGCCAGCTCTGACTTCTGGCAAGGGAACAGGACCACAGGTCTGGACCCACAGAGCCAGCCCCCTGGGGAGAATCTTTTTTTGTTTTTTGTTTTTTGCGATAGGGTCTCACTCTGTTGCCCAGGCTGGAGTGCAGTGGAGCAGTCATGGCTGACTGCCGCCTTAACCTCCCAGCCCCAAGGTCTCAAGTGATCCTCTTGCTTCAAAATAGCTAGGGACTACAGGTGTGCGCCACCACCTCCAGCTATTTTTAAATTTTTTTGTAGAGATGGGGTTTGGCCATCATTGTCCAAGCTGGTCTCAAACGCCTGGGGTCAAGCGGTCATCCTGCCTTGGTCTCTCTAAGTGCTGGGATTACAGGTGTGAGCCGCCGTGCCCAGCCATTTTTTTTCTTTGAGCCTCAGGAACATCTTGATGCCTTTTCAGGAAATCTGGACAAGGTCTCCCTGTCTTCTGGGCAGCATGATGGGCTCCATCCTTGTCCTGGGCCATGGGGGAGCTATGGATAAGGGGGTCATCACATTCAGGCTGGGGAGGGGGACCCATTTTAGGCACAAAAGTGGATCCCGGTAAGAGAGAAGCAGGAAGGTCAGAGCAAGAGAGAGGAGCCAGAAGATGCCACGTGTCTGGCTTTGAAGAAGCAGGATGAGGCCACAAGCCAAGGAAGGCAGGCGGCCTCTAGAAGCTGGAAGTGCAAGGAAACGGATTTCCCTAGGGCCTCCGGAAGCAACATGGCCCCACCGACATATTGACTCTTACTCCAGGCTGTAAGAGAAAATAAATCTGTGCTGTTTTAGCCACTGACTTTATGATCAGCTGTTACGGCAGCAAGAGGAAGCGGATGCAGGGGTTGCTCCAGCTCTCCTCCCACTTCCCAGCCAGCTCTGGTGTTCCAGAAAGAAAACAGACGCTCTGTGTGTCCCTGCTTTGTAAATGATTAAAGGGCTGAAGGGTGGTGAGGGGAGCTTCTTAAGGTCACCAGGTCACACAGAGCCCATGTCTGGGACTTTCCATCTGTGATTTCCCCAGGAAATGAAACCCGCCTGTTGGCTGGGTGTGGCCTACGGGGCAAGCAGGAGGCTCAGGATTCCAAATGAGAGGGAAATGTCCTTAGCGCATTGCTGGGTCTCTCTGGGTTGGGCTCTCTCTGCCACTGTCCCTCTTCACCAGGAGATCTCAGAGCCCAGCGGTCACAAGCTCAGGCTGGACTCCAGCTGCCCTGGGTACCAAGTCTCAGCTCTGCAGAGTTGTCATTTGTGTGACTTGGGTGAGTCCCTCTGCCTCTCCCAGCCTGTTTCCTCCTCTGTAAAATGCAGATAATGGGATGAGCTTACCTGTAGGACCCAATGGGATGCCATGTTTGTGAAGAGCTCAGCGCAGGGCTGGGCACTCAGGGGCACCCTTGTGGGTGTCCGGGTATGCAGGTATGCATGTATGCAGGCGTGCTTGTATACAGGTATGTGTGGACAGGTATGGATTGCAGGCTTGTGTGTACAAGAAGGCACATGCGGTATGTGTGCACAGGTGTAGATGCAGCTGGATGAGCATTCTGAAATTCACCTTTGCCATGTCACTGCCCTGCTCAGAGCCTCCCATTGCTCTGGGGAAAAGTTGAAATCTTTACCATGGCCAACACGACCCCGCCCAGCCTGGCACCTGCCAGCCTCTCAGCCTCATCCCCCCAACTCTCCAGGTTGTACCATGTGACCTAGGCCTGCCATCCTCCTATCCGTTCCTTAAGTGGGCCATGGTCCACGGCAGTCCAGGCCGTCACCCATTGCTGTTCCTTCTGGAACACTTGTCCTCAGTCTTCCTCCCTGACTAGCTCCTACTCAGTCTTTGAGTCTATCACCTCCTCCAGGTAACCTTCCCTGACTACTACCCCATTGGAGTTATTGCCCCTCCCCTTTGACCCCACGGCAGCTCCGTTCCCCTCTTGCTCCCCTGGTCTCAGCAGTAACCACATCTACAATAATAATTCATGACATCTCTCTTCTCTCTGAGGCCCTGTGTCCCCATCCCCAGCGCCCAGCCTGGGGTCTAGCCCAGAGTAGAGGCTTAGAACACTTTCGTTGAATGAATGACTGAAGGAACAAATGAATGGATGAATGCACGTATCTGGATGCATGAGCAAAGAGGCTGTCAGTGCAGAACGGGTCTGCGGCACGTGTGTGCGAAGGTGACGTGGGGAGACACATGGTTTGGTCAAGACTTGGAGAGGGGCTGGGGAAAGGGGGATGGACAGAGTGCCCACTCCCCATCCAGACCCCTCTCCCTTGTGCAGACCCTGCACTTATGGAGGTTGCCTTGCTGTGTGGGGAGAGGGAGGATACAGAAAGGATGAGAGGAGAGGTGGACCCGGCAGTGCCGATACAGTCTGCTTCATCTTGCCTTCCTGACCGCTCTGTGACTTCCATCTGCCCAGCCTGGGCCCTTCCACTGGATGGGGAAGAGTCAGAACCTCCCGGTGTCACCAGCACGGTCGCATTTTGGTGTCCCCAGCCCCCATCCCCTTAGCTCATGCCTGGGCCCCTGGTCAGGCCAGAAGGAGGTCAGAGCAGAGGCTCTGGGGGAAAGAGGGGTCGAGGGCCTGGCCTGGCCCCGGAGCCCAGATGGCGGGCCCTGCTCCTGGCTCATGCGTGGGGTGAGGCAGCCCATGGCTGTGTGGCCTGGAGCAGGTCGCTTCCCCTCCCTGACCCTAATCCTGTCATCTGTAGAATGGCATAGCAACCCTTCTGAGCAGCCTTGCAGCAATTAACAAGCTCCTGCTTACAGAAGTCTCGACACAATGTCTGGTGCTGGAAAATGCACAGTAAGTAGAATTTTGTCATCATCATTACCATCTCCTTCCTCTCTCCTGCCTTCCTCCTGCCTTTCTTCCTCTCCTCCTTCCTGCCCTCAGACCATGCAGTTTGTGCCCAGCACACCCCTAGTAGGGCAGAATAGGTCTCTCACGCCTCTTTATATCCCCCGCCCCTGGCACAGTGCCTGGAACCTAGTAGGTGCTCAATAAATGTTAGGGCCAGGCATGGTGGCTCACACCTGTAAATCCCAACACTTTGGGAGGCTGAGGCGGGAGGATCACTTGAGCTCAGGAGGCAGAGATTGCAGTGGGCTGAGATCTTGCCACTGCACTCCAGCCTGGATGACAGAGTGAGACGTTGTCTCAAAAATAATAAATAAATAATAAATATTTGTGGAATTAATTCTTTTTGTCCACTGAGGGCAAAGCACTTCCTCTGTCTGGTCTCTGGTTTCCTCATCTTAAAACGTCTCCATAAACCAGGAATCTCCGTCTCTCCAGTTTTGAAATAAAGACTGAATGTTATTGTCACTGCTGTACTGGAGGCTTTGTTTTTTTGTTTTTTTTTGAGACAGAGTCTTGCTCTTGTTGCCCAGGCTGGAGTGCAGTGGGAAGTTCTAGGCTCACCGCAACCTCCGCCCCCCGGGTTCAAGCGATTCTCCTGCCTCAGCCTCCCGAGTAGCTGAGATTGCAAGCACACACCACCACGCCTGGCTAATTATGTATTTTTAATAGAGACGGGGTTTCTCCATGTTGGTCAGGCTGGTCTCCAACTCCCGACCTCAGGTGATCCGCCTACCTCAGCCTCCCAAAGTGCTGAGATTACAGGTGTGACACTGTGCCTGGCTTTTAAAAATATATATATATTCTTACCAACTAATACATCTCTTAGGCCGCTTGCCAGTGTGCTGGACCGGCCTCTAGATTTTCTGCTGGCCTCGGTGCTGTGACTCCTATTCTCCATCACGCAACAGCCCATGTAGGGGCTTCCAAGCACAAACCGGTGCTGGATGAAGGCAAGCGTCTTCATCATGGCCTCAGGGCCCTGCAATGGCCCAGCCCTTGGGAGCCTTTCCAGCTTTATCTGGAAGACTCACCTCCCTGCAAGTCACTGGGCTTCACCCCGCAGACCCTCTCTGCCACTTTACTTCCCGGGTCCCTCCCTGCACAGACCCTTTGCACGTGCTGTTCCCCTCAAGCTGCAATGCTGTTCCCTTTTCCTTCACCCAGGCAACTCCCACTGACTCTCCAGATCTAGGCCCTGGTGCCAATCCCTCTAGGAAGCCTTCCCCAACCTCCCTCTAGACTGGCTGGAATCCCCCGTTCTTGACTGCCTGAGCCTCTCCTGGCGTCTGTCACAGGCAGGAAGTGACATCCGCTTGTGAAGAACTGCACGTATTTATTTCCTGGACCGGACACGCGCTCGGGCCTGCCTGGGCTCCCTGAGCCACTGCCCTAGCCGGCAAGGAGCCTGGCCCATGACACATGCCGTGGCCCGCGTCCCCTCCCCGCGCGGTGGGAGTCTCTGGGGGTCTCTGCGGGGCATCCGGAGGCCTGAGGATCCAGGCAGGCGCGTGGGAGCCGGCAGGGTGGCGGGAAGGCGGGAAACCCCGCTGCACAGCAGCCCCCACCCCACACTGCGGCTGCTCGCAGGGAGGACCTGCGTTCCCGCGACTTGGAGGAATCAGTCCCGTTCTCTAAGTTCAGCCACTCCCGGAGACGGGCTGGCCCCGAGACCAGCCCCGAGTCCCGGCCCCGAGACCAGCCCCGGCCCCGAGCCCCAGCCCCACAACGCCCTGCAGCGCCTCCTTGAGCAGTGCCCGTCCCCGCTCCAGGCCTCGGTGCTGCTCAGGCGGAGGGTCAGCGTCAGGCGGGGCGTGGAGGTCACCGAGGGGAGCCCCCAAAGCCGCTGCGCGGTGCTTCACAGCAGACATTTAGGATGGCGGGAGGGAGAGCCTCGGGTGGCTGTGGGAAAGGGGTGAACACCGAGTGTGTGTGAGGAGCGTGTGTGAGGAGTGTGAGTGTGAGGAGCGTGTGTGTGTGTGGACTGTGTGTGGAGTGCGTGAGGAGTGTGTGTGAGGTGTGTGAGGAGTGTGTGTGTGAGTGTGAGGAGTGTGTGAGGAGTGTGAGGTGTGTGAAGTGTGTGAGGAGTGTCTGGAGTGTGTGTGAGGAGTGTGTGTGAAGTGTGTGAGGAGTGTGTGAGGAGCGTGTGGAGTGTGTGAAGTGTGAGGAGTGTGTGAGGAGTGTGTGTGAAGTGTGTGAGGAGTGTGTGAGGAGCGTGTGGAGTGTGTGAAGAGTGTGTGAGGAGTGTGAGGAGTGTGTGTGAGGAATGTGTGTGAGGAGTGTGTGTATGAGTGTGTGGAGTGTGAGATGAGTGTGAGGTGTGTGAGGAGTGTGTGAGGAGTGTGAGGAGTGTGTGTGAGCAGTGTGTGAGGAGTGTGTGTGTGAGAAGTATGAGGAGTGTGTGAGGAATGTGTGAGGAGTGTGTATGGAGTGTGAGGAGTGTGTGGGGTGTGTGGAGTGTGAGGATTGTGTGAGGAGCGTGTGAAGTGTGTGTGACGTGTGAGAAGTGTGTGTGGAGTGTGTGAGGAGTGTGTGTGAGGAGTGTGTCAGTGTGTGAGGAGTGTGTGAGGCGTGTGTGTGAGGCGTGAGAGGTGTGAATGAGGAGTGTGTGTGGGAAGTGTAAGGAGTGTGGGTGTGGGTGTGAGTGTGCAAGTGTGAGTGCATGTGTGAGGTTGTGGGTGCATGAGTGCAAGTGTGTGTGGGAGTGAGTGTGTGTGTGTGTGTGTGTGTGTGTGTGCGCGCGCGCGCGCGCGCGCATGTGCAGCTGGCTGAAGAGCCTTGAGTGGCGGGCGGGAAGGGGAGGAGCTGGAGACAGGCAGCCCTGCAGTAACACTGAAGCCCCAGGCTCAGGGGCGGGCGCTCAGGGATTTGTGGAGCGGCCTCCAACAAGGCGGAGGAAGGAAAGCGGTGCCTGGAAGGAGGGAGAAGCCGCCAAACGCAGGGGAGGGGCCTGGGAGAATTCCGGACCTGAGTGTCTGAAGACCCGCTTGACTCCCTGGCAACCCCACCAGGCTTCGAGGACTTGCGCCCTGCTACGCAAAGACTCCAGTTTGAATGCGGGCTCTGCCTCTTACTAGATGTCGGACCCTGGGTGAATCCTTTGCATCTCAGAGCCTCGGTTTCTTGGCCTGTAAAATGGAGATAACAGAACATACCTGTGGATTTCCCAGGGCAAAGTGCCATGGACAGGGTGCCCTAAACAACAGACACTGATTCGCTCACAGTTCTGGTGGCCAGAGCTGGAGATCAAAGCATTGCAGATCTGGTTTCTCCTGAAGCCTCTCTCTTGGCTTGCAGACCTCACCCTCTCCCTGTGTCTTCACATGAAATGTGTCTGTGTCCTGATCCCCTCTTCTCATAAGGACATCAGCCATGTGGGACTGGGGTGCACCCTAATGACCTCATTTTAACTTAATCACCTCTTTAAACCCTTATTTAGGCTGTTTGGGCTGCTAAAACGAAATACCACAGACTGAGCAGCCTATAAACAAAAGAAATTTATTGCTCACAGTTCTGGAGGCTGGGAAGTCCAAAATCAAGGCGCCAGCAGATGGTGCCTGGGGAGGGCTGTTTCACTTCCTGGTTCCTGTGTCCTCACATGGGGGAAGGGGTAAGCAAGCTCCCTGGAGCCTTTTTTTTTTTTTTTTTTTTTTGAGACAGAGTCTCACTCTGTCACCAGGCTGGAGTGCAGTGGCACAATCTCAGCTCACTGCAACCTCCAACTCCCTGGTTCAAGCAGTTCTCCTGCTTCAGCCTCCCAAGTAGGTGAGATTACAGGCACGCACCACCATGCCCAGCTAAGTTTTGTATTTTTAGTAGAGATGGGGTTTCACCACGTTGGCCAGGATGGTCTTGATCTCTTGACCTGGTAATCTGCCCACCTCGGCCTCCCAAAGTGCTGGGATGACAGTTGTGAGCCACCTCGCCTGGCCCCTGGAGCCTCTTTAATAAGGGCATTGATATGGTTTGGATATTTGTCCCACCAAAATCTCATGTTGAATTGTAATCCCTGGCTGGGCATGGTGGCTCACGCCTGTAATCCCAGCAGTTTGGGAGGCTGAGGTGGGTAGATCACCTGAGGTCAGGAGTTCGAGACCAGCCTGACCAACATAGTAAAACCACGTCTCTACTAAAAATACAAAAAATTAGCCAGGCATGGTGGCAGACATCTGTAATCTCAGCTACTTGGGAGGCTGAGGCAGGAGAATCGCTTGAACCCAGGAGGTGGAAGTTGCAGTGACCTGAGATTGCACCACTGCGCTCCAACCTAGGTGACAGAGCAAGACTTCATTAAAAAAAAAAAAAAAAGCAAGCCAATGCAAACATGCATTATTGAGTTCACCATTATGTAAGCCTGGCTGCCAGATCCCCAGATCACCAGAGCTGCCTTACAAAATGCATCTCAGAAGCATCTGTCCAGGGAAGAAAGGAGGACGCATGGGTTCCAGGGGTCTGCTGCCTTTGAGGAAGTGCTGGCCTGTAGGGTGTTACGCCTTTGCACTTACAGTTGAGCTTGTGTAACTGCTGAGTGGGTTACTGGGGAGTGGGGGAGGCGGAGGCGGGTCCCACACTGTGGCGTTAGCGAAGTCCCAGGCTGAAAGCGAGAGGCAAGCGCAGGGACCTAGGGCAGGCCATTGTCAGCTTCCAGCTGCGTGGAGCTTGTCACAGCCTGCAAGGTCTGTTTAGTGCAGCTGGGCCTGGGTTAGGACGTGCAGCCAAGAGGTCCGAAGCCAAGAGGTCAGGCGAGGTGCTCAACACAGTCCGCCCTGGCAGCACTCAGCCCCACCCCTGCCCCAGCTGTGTCCCGCCCCTTTCAGAGTCCCCTTTGAGGTGCTGGCATCTGCAGTACCTGCAAACACTTCATGCTAGAGGGTCACCGAGAAGAGCTTAGAACCCACCCTGAGTGGGAACCCCTTTCTTTGCATGTTGGTCCTGGATCCTGGCACAAAGGCCCCAGTGTGACAGCTGCAGTCACAGGTTTGTGTTCAGTGGGACCCACGCTGTAACCGGGAGCCCTCCCCTACTTCCTTTCTCCCCTGCCCCTTCTCCCCTCTCCCTTGTCCCAGATAGCTGGGGCCTCTTTTTTTTTTTTCTTTGAGCCGGAGTCTTGCTCTGTTGCCCAGGCTGGAGTGCAGTGGTGCCATCTCGGCTCACCACAACCTCCGCCTCCTGGGTTCAAGCGATTCCCCTGCCTCAGCCTCCCGAGTAGCTGGGATTACAGGTGCCCGCCACCATGCCCAGCTAATTTTTGTATTTTTAGTAGAGACGGGGTTTCATCATGTTGGCCAGGCTGGTCTTGAACTCCTGACCTCTTGATCTGCCAGCCTCAGCCTCCCAAAGTTCTGGGATTACAGATGTGAGCCACCGCACCCGGCCTAACTGGGGCCTCTTATTTGGCAAAGCTAAAGTTGCAAGAAGCACAAATCCACAAGGAGGACACTGGGCTATGGGGGGACAATCCTATTTCTACAACTTGTCCCTAGACCATGTATTCTAGCTCCTGGGGACACGGCAGCCGTGCCTAGCTGTTGACTCTGTGCTCAGGGGTGTCGCACAGGCTGGCCGCCTCTATGTTCCATCAGGGCCATGGGTCCAGGGTGAGACCGCTGGGCACTGAGCTCGTGCCCCCACTGTGATCCTCCCTCGCCATAAAATGTGGCCCTTGGTCCCAGGCTTAGGTGGGCAGAATCCCACATCTCCAGATGGGGCATTCACAGCTGCATTCTGGGTGCAGTGGTGGCGTGGAGAGCCGTCCAGTGACACAGAACCGCTGCTACGGCTGGACTCTGAGCTGAGGATGAGAAGAACCAGGGTTATGGAAGAGGGGGTGCTGCTTGCCAGGCTCAGTGTGCACCTACAGAGAGAGCTCAGCACAGGATCTGGCACCGTGGGTTACCGAATTGCCACTATGCCCATTTTACAGATGGGAAGCCTGAAGCTCAGGGGAGGAGGCAGCTTGCCCAGGGCCTCAGTGCTAGCGGGCAGCAGAGCTGGGTTGGGGACTAGCCTTAAAAAACTTGTACTCGTAGCTGTGAGGCTGTCCTCCCTGCCTCACTGCTGACCCAGTGAGTGCACGTCTCTTTACAAAAGG
Source organism: Cacajao melanocephalus (assembly GCA_963573385.1). NCBI lineage: Eukaryota > Metazoa > Chordata > Mammalia > Primates > Pitheciidae > Cacajao > Cacajao melanocephalus. Next base: position 14,453 of record CAUYLG010063535.1, read on the forward strand.
AGACTCATTCTGTGCCTGTGCTGGCCCAGGGGACATCAAGGAGGCCAAGGTCATCCCGCATAGCCTTCTGCGGCAGCTGCTTCTCTGACTGACAGAGGACTTTCTGAGATGGCTGGTGTACAAAGCCACTAACTGAGGGGCAGGACAAGGGGACTCTGAGCACCCTTCGTCCCTACCACACATCCTGGTTTCTTTTTTTTTTGAGACAGAGTCTCGCTGTGTCACCCAGGCTGGAGTGCAGTGGCATGATCTTGTCTCACTGCAACCTCCGCCTCCTGGGTTCAAGCGATTCTCTTGCCTCAGCCTCCCTAGTAGCTGGGACTACAGGCGCTTGCCACCATGCCAGGCCAATTTTTGTATTTTTGGTAGACACAGGATTTCACCATGTTGGTCAGGCTGGTCTCAAACTCCTGACCTCATGTCCACCCGCCTCAGCCTCCCAAAGAGCTAGGATTACAGGCGTGAGCTACTGCGCCCGGCACCCACATCCACGTTTCTATCCAGTATCCTGAAGTTTCTCCCAACCGGCACTCCTTCCCCTCCAGCTCAGACAAGTGGGCGGGGCTCTGGGGCCAGCAGACCTGAGCTCTGCCCTCTTCCCCTCCTGGCTATGGGACCCTGGGTGAGTCTTGGTCTCTGTTCTGGCATCTCACTTCATGGGAACTGAATGAGATGCAGGGGTGAGGCCCCCGGCCCAGAGCTGCTGTTAATCCAGGACCCTCCTCTCTCAGGAAGGACACAGAGTCCACTAATGACCATTGGTCCACCAAGGTACAGAGAAGGCCAGGGGCCTGCCTTGGTCACCAGCGGGTTGGAGTCCTTTCCTGCCGTGACCATACCCTAAGAGAAAATGAAGGTGGAGACGTGCAGTTTGTGGGGAGAGGAAGAAGATGAGGAAGAGGGGACCCTGTGCCCACTCCCCTCCATAGTGCCTCACACATAGTTGGTGTTCACTGAATCTTTGCTGAATGATGAATATACGTTAGGAGGCTGGAGAGATGGGGCCGCGGGCGGGTGAGACAGAGCTGTGTGCTGCTCTGGATCCCAGCCCTCCGCATCCTGCCAGTCCTCCCCGCTAACCTCATTTGGTTGCTGGCAGTCGCCTTCATTTTCTGCTGAGTCACTACTCTCAACCCAGACGTGGGGCTGGGCGTGCCAGGAATTTGGAGGGAAGAAAGATCAACAGAACCTCAGCACCTCCCCACCAGCTCCATTTTTAAGATGAAGAAACCGAGGCAGGGGAGAGTCGGGAGGTTTGCTCAGCCCTGGAACATCCCACTTTCCCAGAAGCCGTGGGCCGCCACCCCAGCCCCACTTACCCACCTCCATGGGGGAGCCTCTGTCATTCTGGTAGCTGGTGTTGGGGGACTGAGGAACAGAACGCACTCCCCAGGCAGGGCCCTTCGAGTCATACTGAGTCCTGTAGAAGTCCCAGCGCCACCCATGGAGCTCCCAGAAGCTCTAGCTGGCCTCTGGGAGGCACACTGGGGCTCCTGGCCCCTCTAAACAGAGAAGGGTGCTCCCACTCCACAGAGCCGCTTTCCTCCTTTCCTCCCTGGCCCCCCTTGCCCTTCTCTGTGCCTGGTGGCAGGATCCAGGAGCCCATCTCTGTTCCCCATACGTACTGTAGCCTTGGGCAAGTCTCTGCCCTTCTCTGGGCCTCACTGGCCCACCTGGGGCCAGGCCAGCAATCCAAGTTTCTGTTGACCTGACCCCCCCAGGACACTGTGGCCATTGGAGCTCCGACCATACCCCTTTTCCCTTTTCCCCTTTCCCCGGCACCCTCTGCCCCCACCCCCGATCTCTCTCTCTCTCTGGCCTCTTGTGGACTCTCCCAGAGGGAGGCCGTCCCACTCTACCTCCTGGCTTCTTCCTCTCGCTCTCCCTCCTGCTGCCCACCCTCCTTGGAGAATGCCAAGTCTGCAGGTTTCCCACGACCCTGAACGACTGGCAGCTTGGGAGTAAGTAGCTCCGCGCTTTGCAAGGAGGGCCTGGGGCGAGGCCCACCAGGGATCCTGGGGCTGCTTTTGCACCCCACACCCTGTCCTACCCACCTTGCTTCATTTTTCTCCATGGCATGTGCCATCTTCTCACTGCTGACTTGGGTATTATATGTCCATGGCCTCAGTAGAATGTCACTTCCAGAAGAGTAGGGTTTGTTTTGTTTTGTATTGTTTCGTTTTGAGACGGAGTCTCGCTCTGTCACCAGGCTGGAGTGCAGCAGTGTGATCTCAGCTCACTGCAACCTCTGCCTCCTGGGTTCAAGCGATTCTTCTGCTGCAGCCTCCCAATTAGCTGGGATTACAGGCGCACACCACCACGCCCAGCTAATTCTTGTGTTTTTAGTAGAGATGGGGTTTCACCATGTTGGCCAGAATGGTCTCGACCTCTTGACCTCATGATCTGCCTGCCTCAGCCTCCAAAAGTGCTGGGATTACAGGTGTGAGCCACCACGCCAGCCAAGGGTAGGGGTTTTGTGGGCTGTCGTCATTTCTCGGTCCCCACCCCCACGGCCTAGAACAGTGCTTGGCCCACAGGGTCCTCCATGAGTGCTGAGGAAGGAGGAGTTCCTTCAAGTCGCGTGTGGGGAGCACTTCCTTGTGGCCACCTCACTGCCTCTGATCCACCACCTGCCTGCCCAGGATATGTCGGGCCCCTTTTGGAAGATGGGGAAACTGAGGCTCAGAGAAGAAGAGACGAAGAGAAGGAACGGATGCAACGGATGCAACGTCACACAGTGGTTCCTGGTGGAGTCCAGAGTGGAACCCATGCATCCAGGCCGCGGCGCCTGACTTAGCACTTCCTCCCACCAGCCAGTCCACCTCCCCCGCAGCTAAGAGGGGCTGGGACAGCCCCGCCCGCACCCCAGGGACCAGCACCCCAGGGACCCGCACCCCAGGTCCCTGAGGCCTTCAGCCACACCCCTGTGGTGGAGTGGAGAAACTGAGGCACCCCGACTCCTTGGATTCCAGGCAAGCCTCCTTCCCCAGCCCGTGCCCGCGCCCACCCCCGGGCGCTGCCCTCCCTCCCCGGCCTCGCGCAGCCCCGGCCCTTGGCAGAGCTCAGCCTGCGCCCACCCAGAGCCGGGGAGGGAGAGAAAAATGAGTTTTCCTGCCGCCCGGTGGCGGTGTCAATTGATCGCGCGCGGGCGGGGCTGCGCGCCGGGCTGGGGGCCTCGCTCGCAGCTGCTGGCGCGCAATTATCGGGAAAAAACTGGGGCGGCTGCCGCGGTGAAATTAGTTATCGATCCCTCGGCGGGGCCGCGGGGCCGCGCTTGGCGCTGACGGCTGCAGACCCGGCCGGGCCCGCTGGGCGGGGCGGGGGGCTGGGGGCCTGGGGGGCGGCGGGGGCGGCGGGGGCGGGCCCTCCCCCGGCTCCGGCCTCTCCCTCCTCCCCCTCCCCCTCCCTCCCCTCCCGCCCGCGCTCCCCGCTCCCATTCATCCCGCCGCGGTATCGACCCGCGGCCGACCCCGCACGGCCAGGCGCCCCCTCCCGCTGCCCTCTCCCCTCCCAGCCCTGCTTCCCCCGCGGGGGCCGCCACGGAGCGCCTGGCACCGCCGGGCCCTGCCCCGGGGGCGGAAGGACCAGGGCCGGGGGCGGGAGCCAATCTTGTGCTCGCAGGCCTGGGTTCGGAGCCCAGCTGCCCGGGAAGGTGTCCAGATCTCCCTGAGCCTCAGTTTCCTCATCTGTAAATCGGGTGGTGGTGGCTTCGTCCCCTCCTTGGAGAGGACAGCAGAAGTGAGTTCGCCTGGAAACTGGCGGGGTTTATTTTGCGTTGTTACCACCGATCTTCCCAGTCACTCTAGGAGACGGGTCATATCCCCGTTTTACAAATGAGGAAACTTAGAGAGGGGAGACGGTAGAGAGGGACAACTTAGTCAGAGAGGGACACACAGTAAGCAGGTGGCCCAGGAGGACCCCAGAACCTGGCTGGAGGTGTGTGTGGGGGGGCGGGGGCGGTGCCTGCGGAAGGGGAGGGACAGGAGCAGCGGGAGGCCAGCGCTGGCACTTGCAGCCCTGTCAGCCTACTGGGGTGCAGAGGTTTGGGAGGTCTTCTTAGCAGAGTGGTGCTGACAGATCGCAGAGCCCGGGTGGAGGGAGGAGGGGGTCAGGTCAGGGCTCCCCAGCCCTCGCTGAGCCATTGGCTAGGCAGCTTCCTGTTTGGAGAGGAAGAGTGGGGAGAGGCAGGGGAAGGAGCAGGATGCAAAGAGAAGGGGAGGGTCTTTGCTCAGAGCCAGCCTGCCACCCTCTCCTTTCCTTGTACTAGGCTGCATTCGGGAGGGAGGCTCCAGGCTAGAGAGCAGGGGCCGTGAGTTCCAGTCCCAAGGCTCCACCAGGTGGTGTGTGACCTGCCCCTTCCCAGGCCTCCTGCAAAGACGGAATTGGGTCTTATGTCCCCCAAGTGTCCTCTGGGCTCCCCTGTGCCTGCCAGCCGCAGCCTCATGCATCTCAGAGTCTCAGCACAGTTGTTTTTTTTCTTTTTTTTAGAAAGAATCTCACTCTGTCGCCCAGGCTGGAGTGCAGTGGCGCCATCTCAGCTCATTGCAACCTCCATCTCCCAGGTTCAAGCGATTCTCCCACCTCAGCCTTCCAAGTAGCTGGGATTACAGACATGTACCACATCTGGCTAATGTTTTTTGTATTTTAGTAGAGATGGGGTTTCACCATGTTGCCCAGGCTGGTCTCGAACTCCTGAGTTCAGGCAATCCACTCACCTCAGCCTCCCAAAGTGCCGGGATTACAGGCATGAGCCGCCGCAACAGCCCTTCTCACATCTTAATCCAGCACCTACTTTGTGCCAGGACCGTGCTGGGCACAGCAGATACAGCTGAGGACAAGACGGCCCCTGCCCCAGCTCTCTTGGAGCGAGATGGCTGTTAAGCAAACCATCGTCTGCCAGTGCACCTACACCTTTCGAGGCATTCCAGGGACTGACAGATATGTGTGCTGGGGTGGGTGGGTCTCCAGGGAAGACTCCCAGGGTCTTTGAAGGTAGGACATGACAGGGGCCGGGAAGGGCAGCCCTTGCCGGTGAACGACATGAGCCAAAGCCCGAGTTCAAAAGGAGCTCTGAGCATTGCAGACATGGAGAAAGGGCTGGTATGCTGGAGGCAGAGAATGCGGGAGGACAGGTGAGGAGGGTGAGGCTGGCAGGGCCAAGCCGTGGTAGGCTTGGGTGCTGTGAAGGAGGTTACGCTTCATCCTGAGGGCGGGGGAACACAGAAGGCACTGATCACAGAGGGACAGGGTCAAGTCCGACCCCTCATCTGGAAGCCTGTGTCTTCTGTTCGCCCATGGGTGTTGCGTGCAGAAATCCTGCTTTGGAGGTCTGGCTGTGTTCTTGGCCTCTCTGAGCCTCAGTTTCCCATTCTGTAAAATGGAGATGATGACCTCCACTGCTGTAGTGGCTGTGGGTTTTGGTGGGGACAGCCCTGGGTTCAAGTCTTTCCTTACAAGCCGTGAGACCTAGGGTGGTGTCCAACAAGTGGCTCCAAGGAGCTCTGTGTCCCCCTCTCCCAGCTTTCCTGGCTCTCCAGATGGGATTCTAGAGTTGTCCTCGGGATCCAGAACAAAGTCTCCTTGGTGACAGGGGCGGGAGTGGGTAGCCCCTCCGCTGGCCTGATGGTGAGGACAGGCGGGGCGGAGTGGGCTAGAGGCCGGTGCTGGGGGTCGCTCTTCCTGCCTCTTCCCCTCTGGACTCCCCTTGCTGGCTGCAAGGGGATACAGAAAATGACAGAGGGACAAGCCAGCCTGTGGGGACTGGGGCAGCCTTATGTCCTGTGAAAACTGGTCCTACCCTGGCTTCTGGGGAGCACGCTATATTCTATTCTTGATTTGGAAACGCACATTACAGATGAGTTCACTTTGTAAAGGTTCAGAGAACTGAACACCTGGGAGTATTTCTGTGTATGTTACATTTCAACAAAAAGTGTCACTGAGGGCTGAGCGCGGTGGCTCATGCCTATAATCCCAGCACTTTGGGAGGCCAAGGTGGGCTGATCACCTGAGGTCAGGAGTTCAAGACCAGCCTGGCCTACATGGTGAAACCCCGTCTCTACTAAAAATACAAAAATTAGCTGGGCCTGGTGCACACACCTGTAATCCCAGCTACTGGGGTGGCTGAGGCAGGAGAATCGCTTGAACCTGGGAGACAAAGGCTGCAGTGGGCTGAGATTGCACCACTACACGCCAGCCTGGGAGACAGAGCAAGACTCCATCTCAAATATATATATATATATATATATACATATATATATATATGTAATAAATTAGCCAATTAGCCAGACATGGTGGCACACACCTGTAGTCCCAACTACTTGGGAGGTTGAGGTGGGAGGATTCCTTGAGCCAGGAAGGTGGAGGTTGCCGTGAGCTGTGATCCAATCTGGGCGACAGAAAGAGATCCTGTCTCAAAAAAAAAAAAAAAAGCCTAACTAAAGGCACACACGCGTTCCTGCAGATACTCACCTAGATAGACATTTGTCGTCTTCACTGAAAACTCCGTGCACGCCATGGCCCCTAGCTCACCACCACAGCTCTGATCGCTGGTACAGAGGTTTGCTCAGCAGAGTACCAGGAACAGTCTACTGAGTCAGGAGTGTGGCAGGTGAGTGTGAGGAGTGGCCCAGCGTCCCATGTGGCTGGAAATCAGACACGGGCGGTGCGGCAGGGGCAGAAGTGGAGAGGAGGAGAAAAACAGGAATGAGGATGGGAAGGGTGTGATTGGCCTTGGCCTTGAGTGTCATGCTAGGGAATGGGTTATTCAGGGCGGAGCAGCTCCTTGCAGTTCATCTTCCTCCTGCTCTCCTCTTCCTCCTCTCCTTCCCTCCTGGCAATCCTCTGCTCGCCCCCATGTGTCACGATGGCAGGTGGAATGTCAGATATTGACAGAGGGGACAAACACAGGGCAGGAAGGAGGGGGTGCCATGGAAAACACATGGCTCGGTGGCTGTATAGCCAGGTAGGCAGGTCTTGTTTGAAATCCTGGCTCTATCTCAGCTGGAAGACCTGGCCCAGTCACTGATTTTCTGTGTGTCTCAGTGTTCCTAGGGCCAGGGAGAAGACCAGATGGTTGTGTGTTTTTGTTTTTTTGAGGTGGAGTTTTGTTCTTGTTCCACAGGCTGGAGTGCAGTGGCGCAATCTCAACTCACTGCAACCTCCGCCTCCCAGGTTCAAGGATTCTCCAGCCTCAGCCTCCCAAGTAGCTGGTATTGCAAGCATGCACCATCATGCCTGGCTAATTTTTTGTATTTTTAGTAGAGGCGGGGTTTCACCAGGTAGGCCAGGCTGGTCTCAAACTCCTGACCGCATGTGATCCACCCACCTCAGCCTCCCAAAGTGCTGAAATTACAGGCATGGACCACCATGCCCAGCGACCAGATGGTTGGGTTTTTTGTTTTTTTTTGTATTTTGTTTTTTGAGACGGAGTCTTGCTCCATCACCAGGCTGAAGTGCAGTGGTGTGATCTTGACTCACTGCAACCTCGGTCTCCCAGGTTCAAGCGATTCTCCTGCCTCAGCCTTCTGAGTAGCTGAAACTACAGACACCCGCCACCATACCTGGCTAGTTTTTGTATTTTTAGTAGAGACGGGGTTTCACCATGTTGTTCAGGATGGACATGAACTCCTGACCTCGTGATCCACCCGCCTCAGCCTCCCAAAGTGCTGGGATTAAAGGCATGAGCCACTGCACCCAGCCCTGTATTTTTTTAGAGATGGGGGGGTCTCATTATGTTGACCAGGCTGGTCTCGAACTCCTGGCCTCATGATCCACCCACCTGAGCCTCCCAAAGTGCTGGGATTACAGCGTGAGCCACTGCGCCCGGCCTAGTTAGGTTTTTCTAAGCATGAAGACACGTGCACAGTTGCACACGCATCTCTGTATGTAAGTGTATGTGCATTGTGACCATAATAGACACGACTGTTGTAAGGGCGAAGGGAAAGCTTCCCCTTCACCCTTGAAGGTTTGCTGAAAAATCACCTCACAAAAAGTCGGATTAATACAGAAAAAGCATACAAATTTCTTATTCCAGTGCACATGGGGAGAGTCAGAGTGATTGCCCCATATCCTGGTGGGATACAGAAGCTTACATACCCTACTTCTTAGGCAAAAGGGAGATGGGGAGGCATGGATGGCTTTAACGAATTGTAAGTGATTTTTAGGGGAATTCGATGGGCTGAAAGAACATCGACAAAGTCTGTTGAGCCTGCAGAGCAGACGATCGTTGGTGACAAAAGTCTGTCCAGGTTCGTTGACAGACTTTGTCTTCCTTCCTGTGACGTGGGTTTAGTTACTGAAAACTCAGAGAAGGGAGCAGAGGTCTTTGTTTCCTTCCTTGGTAGGTCTGGACTCTAGGCAGATGAGGGAGCTGCAGCCTGTGCTTTGCGGGAGGTGGAAGATTGAGAGGCAGGAGCCGGGTGGGCAGATCGTTCTCCTTCGTGGGTCTGGCTGGTCTTTTTTTTTTTTTTGAGACAGAGTCTCGAACTGTCGCCCAGCCTGGGGTGCAATGACACAATCTTGGCTCACTGCAACCTCCGCCTCCTTGGTTCAAGCAATTCTCCTGCCTCAGCTTCCTGAGTAGCTGGGATTACAGGTGCATGCCACCACGCCTGGCTAATTCTTTTTGTATTTTTAGTAGAGACGGGGTTTCACTATGTTGGCCAGGCTGGTCTTGAACTCCTGACCTGGTGATCCACCCGCCTCTACCTCCCAAAGTGCTGGGACCACAGGCGTGAGCCACCGCCCCCAGCCAGGTCTTTAAGCAGGTAGGGGAAAAGCCTCTTCTAGCATCTATTGATCTCTAAGGGCCTTTAATTCGAAACACTCATTACGCCAGGCAGCCATATTTGGGGATAAAGTTCCCTGCACGCCTTTTCGGTGTCTGCATAATGCTGAGTCTGCATGTACAGATGAGTAAACATGAATAGCTCCATACACCCACAACCATGTGTATGTCCGCGTGCATGTGAGCATTTACGTGTATGCACATCTTCGTGGAGGTTGGTATGTGCAGCTTGTGTGTGCCCGTGTCTATTCATTTGTACGTGGTTTTCAGTGCACGTCTGCGTGCGGGTGAACATTTCTGTGAATGTTTATAAGCGCATGGAACGGGCATCTCTGTGGCTGCAAGGGTTGCACGGGTGTGTATGTAATGGCTGTATGTACATCTGTCCATTTGATGTGTATTTGCATGCATGAGTGCCACGCACAAACTCTGTGCACACCTTTGTGGTTTCTTTGTGTGTGCATGTGTGTAATTCCCCTTCACACATGTGTGCCGGTGTGGGTATCTTACCCCAGGGCACACGAACATTTCTGTGGGTGCTTGTGCCTCTGTGCACATTTTGTAACGTGCCCTGGGTGTGTACAAGGGCACACTCATTAGAGATCACAGCACACTGCCTGCCACACTGCCTGCGTGGGGAGGAGTGTGCTTTTCCGGGTTTGCTGGAGGACAGAGAGATTGGGGCGGGGCTTGGCTGCTGGTTGCCTGGTGGGGGGTGCTGAGGAGGGAGGCAGAAGCCATCCAGTGCCACCCAGCTGCCCCTCACCCTGGCCTTCCCACTGCCCAACTGGGGTCCAGGAAGATGGCCTCCTGCTCCCCAGAGGCCTCCAGGGCTGGAAGGGGCAGGAGCCTGCCGCAGCCTCGGGCAGGCTAAGAGCCTGCTGTGTGCCTCTGAGCTTCCAGAGCCGTGCTGTGCTGCTGTGTCCACCTTGTGTTCCCCTCACACCTGCGCCCGGGCCCCTCTGCTGACAGCGCCATGCTCCAGTGGCCAGGCTGTGGATCTGGCTTCTGTCGAGTTTTTCTCCATCTTACAGCCCTGGCTTCAAGGTGCAGGCTGGGCCTGGGCCAGGGCTGCCCTCTTCCGCAACTGGAGCTGCCCAGGCAAGCCAGACACACAAGCGCATTGGTCACTGAACAGTTTGGGAGGCCAAGGCGGGCGGATCACCTGAGATCAGGAGTCCGAGACCAGCCTGGCCAGCATGGTGAAACCCTGTCTCTACTAAAAATACAAAAATTAGCCAGGCATGGTGGCAGGTGCCTGTAATCCCAGCTGCTCAGGAGACTGAGGCAGGAGAATCGCTTGAACCTGGGAGGTGGAGGTTGCAGTGAGCTGAGATTGCGCCACTGCACTCCAGCCTGGGCAACAGAACAAGGCTTCGTCTCAAAAAATAAATAAATAAATAAAAAAGAAGGGCACGGTGGCTCACACCTGTAATCCCAGCACTTTGGGAGGCCGAGGTGGGCAGATCACGAGGTCAAGAGATTGAGACCATCCTGGCTGACGTGGTGAAACCCTGTCTCTGCTAAAATTACAAAAATTAGCTGGGCATGGTGGCGCTCACCTGTAGTCCCAGCTACCTGGGAGGCTGAGGCAAAAGAATCTCTTGAATCCGGGAGGTGGAGGTTGCAGTGAGCCGAGATCACACCATTGCACTCCAGCCTGGGTGACAAAGCGAAACTTCATCTCAAAACAAAAACAAAAAAAACCTCCCATTTATAAATCCGATCTTGTGAGACTGATTGACTACCACGAGAACAGTATAGGGGAAGCCACCTCCATGATTCAATTCTCTCCACCTGGCCCCGCCCTTAACATGTGGAGATTATTACAATTCAAGGTGAGATTTGGGTGAGGACACGGCCAAGCCATATCAGTACCTCATCCAAAGTCTCCTAGCCAGAATTGGGGACATCACCCTGGCCTCCTCCTTCTCCCTCATGTTCCGCATTCAGTCTGTCACCAAGAGATTGTACTTGGGGTGCTTCAAATTTCTTGGATTTAGCTTTCCTTGAGTTTGGAAAAATTTCAGCCAAACTCCAAAATTCCAAAAATTTTCTGTTCTCTTTCCTGCTTGCTTTAATGAAACTCCAGTTATACATACATTAGGCTGCTTGGAGTCATCTTGTAGCTCACTGGAGCTCTTTTTTTCTTTGGTTTATTTTTCTCTGTTTCATTTTGGATACTTTTTACAGCTGTGCTTTCAAGTTCACAAATCTTTTCTTTTGCCTTGTGTAATCTTCCATTAATCCCTCTCAGTGGATTTTTCATCCCAGACCTTGTCATTTTCAAGTCTAAAAGCTCAATTTGGATCTTTTAAATAAATTCCATGTTTCTATTGAACTTTTTGAGAATACGGAATGCTGTTACAGTAACTTTTTTGGTTGGGGGGTGAGGAGGGATGGAGTCTCATTCTGTTGCCCAAGCTGGAGTGCTGTGGTGCCATCTCAGCTCACTGCAACCTCCTCCTCTGAGGTTCAAGTGATTCTCCTGCCTCAGCCTCCCCAGTATCTGAGATTACAGGCACCCACCACCATGGCTGGCTAGTTTTTGTATTTTTGGTAGAGATGGGGTTCTGCTATGTTGGTCAGGCTGGTCTTGAACTCCTGACCTCAAGTGATCCAACCGCCTCAGCCTCCCAAAATGCTGGGATTCCAGGTGTGGTTACCACTGCACGCAGCCTAGAGTCCTTCTCTGCTAGTTCTAAATCTGTGACTGTTCTGGGACAGTTTCAATGGATTGATTCTTCCCTTTGTTATGGATTACGTTTTCCTGTTATGTTGCATGCCTGGTCACTTTTTATGGGATGTCAGACATTGTAAATTTTGGATATTTTTGCATTCTTACAAATCTTCTTGGGCTTTATTCTAGAGAGGAGTTAAGTTACTTGGGAACCAATTGATCCTTTTGGGTCTGTTTTTTGTTTTGAGACAAGTTCTCGCTCTGTTGCCCAGGCTGGAGTGCAGTGGTGTGATCACAGCTCGCTGTAGCCTCAAACTCCTGGGCTCAAGCCATCCCCCCATCTCAGCATCCCAAGTAGCTAGCACTATAGGCATGTGCCACCATGCCCAGCTAAGTTTTTTGTTTTGTTTTGTTTTGTTTTGTTTGAGACAGAGTCTCGCTCTGTCACCAGGCTGGAGTGCAGTGGCACAATCTTGGCTCACTGCAACCTCTGACCCCCTGGTTCAAGCAATTCTCCTGCCTCAGCCTCCTGAGTAGCTGGAATTACAGGCGTGCACTACCACTCTCAGCTAATTTTTGTAGTTTTAGTAGAGACGGAGTTTCACCATGTTGGCCAGGATGATCTCGATCTCCTGACCTTGTGATCCGCCCACCTCGGCCTCCCAAAGTGCTGGGATTACAGGCATGAGCCACCATGCCTGGGCCAGCTATGTTTAAATTTTTTTTTTTTTGTATAGATGAGACCTTGCTATGTTGCCCAGGCTAGGGTCTTGCTTGTGGTTTATCAGGTGGGTCTTCATCAGTGGTTGGTATAGGGCTGGTTATTCTACACCTCCCGAGCGCTCTACCCAGGGCCCACTGAGTTGCATGTTTTCCCATCTGGCTAATGGGAACAGGTGCTACTACTGTCCCTGTGTAAGCTCCAGGCACTGTTCTCTCAAATCCCTTTTTCATTTTTCTTTGACATGGACTCTCACTCTGTCGCCCAGCCTGGAGTGCAGTGGTGCAATCTCTGCTCACTGCAACCTCTGCCTCCCGGGTTCAAGGGATTCTCCTGCCTCAGCCTTCTTGAGTAGCATAGCTGGGATTACAGGCATGTGCCACCACACCCGGCTAACTTTTTGTATTTTAAGAAGGGATGAAGAGATGATATTTCACCATGTTGGCCAGGCTGGTGTCAAATTCCTGACCCCAACAGATCCGCCTGCCTTGGCCTCCCAAAGTGCTGGGATTATAAGAGTGAGCCGCCGCACCCAGCCTGTTCTCTCAAATTTTTTCAAATGGTTCCTTCTCCAGCCTCTCGAAAGCCACTATTTCATGTATTTCTTTCTGTGTTTTTTGGTTGTTTCAAGGGGGATAGTAAATGTGGCCTATTGTTATTCCTTATTGGCCAGAAGTGAAAGTCAATCACTGGCGGGGGGGTGTGTGGCTTACGCCTGTAATCCCAGCACTTTGGGAGGCTGAAGAGGGTGCATCACCTGAGGTCCAGGAGTTCAAGACCAGCCTGACCAACATGGAGAAACCCCGCCTCTACTAAAAATACAAAATCGGCTGGGCATGGTGGCGTATGCCTGCAATCCCAGCTACTCAGGAGGCTGAGGCAGGAGAATCGTTTGAACCAGGGAGGCAGAGGTTGCGGTGAGCCGAGATCATGCCACTGCACTCCAGCCTGGGCAACAAGAGCAAAACTCCATCTCAAAAAAGCTGGAATATGTCAACTTTTCTCCCACCTCCTGCCACTGACCCAGACCCCATTCCCTCTTGCCCGGATGATTCCTATGGCTACCCAGGGCTATGGCTCTGCTCCGT